>PVJS01059456.1:0-11512 GCA_004027185.1 Glis glis
CCAGTACTTTGGGAGGCAGAGACCGGAGGATCCGGGTTCGCGGCCAGCCTCAGCTCATTCTCTCTCTCTCTCTCTCTCTCTCTCTCTCTCTCTACTTAGTGAGGCCCTCCGCAACTTCGTGAGACCCGGTTTCAAAATAAAGTATAAAAAATAGGGCCGGGGGTGTAGCGCGGAGGTAGAACACCCCTGGGTTCAATCCCCGGTACCGCAAAAAAAAAAAAAAATTTAGATGGCTGGGGTATATCTTAGAGGTAGAAAGCTCTGGGTTCAATCCCCAGTACCAAAAATTAAAAAGAAAAAGAAAGAAAATTAAAAAGTTAATGCATGTCCTTCCATTCCTTAATCAAAATTGCCACAACACTACTACTAATAACATGCTGGCGCACCATTCCTGACTCATCTTCCATTTTTGAGTAATTTAATTTAATATGCAGAGACTAAAATATATGACCCAATTTAAGTACCTTTAATCCTGTATGTTCTAAATATAGTAAATGGTTCATTTTTTAGAAATTTTATGTGAAATACTTGGGAATTCTTCTTGGTGCAGTGTTATTAAACTGTACATAGTAATTAAGATATTAAAAACACATGCTCCCCAAAGCCACCAGACATTGTAATTATTTTTCAGGCTATTAAGCAAAATGACAGAGGATTTTTTTAATGATAAATGTGTTTTGGAATGTATCAGCTAATTCCCTTTTACTTCATGAAATAATATTTAGCTCCACAGAGTCTAGGTCTGGTATTTAAAGACTAATTCTTATTGTCCTTTTGTGGCTCAAATGTCATTCATTGGCTCTTGTTAACATGCCATTTTAGATACTTCTTACACACACACACACACACGCGAGCGCGCGTGCGCGCACACACACACACACACACACACACAGGCTCCATATGGAAATGATAATTACTTCTGATCTCCCATGACATTTGTATGTGTAGAAGTACAATAGAGACTGGGGCATAATTCTTTTTGGGGAAAGTTATTTATTTGTTTATGGTAGTAGGGAGTGAACCCAGGGCCATTCTACCTCAAAGCTACCCCCAGCCCATTTTTTTTAATTTTTAATTTTGAAACAGGGTCTTGCTAAGTTGCTGAGGGTCTTGCCAAGTTGCTGATGCTGGCCTCAAACTTGAAATCCTCCTGTCTCAGCCTCCCAAGTACTGAGATTACAGGCCTGCACTACCATGTCCGGCAAGGTATTTTATTTAAATTTGATGGCCAAAAGATTTCTTCTTTTACTTAGCAAGTTTAGGTCAATGTTAGCCTTTCTAGCAAACATTGGACTAGGCTGGTATTTTACAAGTCTCATTGGTTTTATTGTGAGAAGTCTATGGAGGCAAGTTCCTTGGAGTGTTTTCTATCATGTCAGACCCACTTCAAATATATTTTTAAAAAATCACATGCTAAAGATTGTTCTGTGTACTTCTCTGTTACTTAACAACTTTACTAATTAACTTATTTAAAATTTTAACTTTCTATTTAAAAAGTCAGTGTTTTCATTATACCAGAGTCTGTCAGGCATAAAAACATTTTGTTGGTGTCTGTAGTGAGGGATGGAGGTGGAAATATTTCGCTGCCTACTTTACATTGTAAGTTTTAATTTGACCATTTAACATTAATCTATGGATTAGAAATAGTTCACAGAAAGATTATCTGCTATATATAAATCAAAACCATGCCACAAATTGCCTTGTTTACCATATAATGTGGTAGTTTTCTAAGAATCAACCCAACTGGGATTTGGTAAACAACATGCTGAATCTTTCTTTGTTGCTGGTTTTAGAGCTTCAGACTACAGAAATTACTATATTAGGCACTTGGAAATTGTAAGACCACAAAATAAGCATTTTGGTTATTTTTACTCCTATAGATCATTTTTGTGGTACTGGGGAAGGAACACAGGGGCATTCTATCTGTGAGCTATATCCCAGGCCTATTATATTTTTTATTTTGAAATAGGGTCTCCCTAAGTTACCACATTCTGGCCTTGAACCTGCAACTCTTCTGTCTTAACTTCCCCGGTACTGGGATTACAGGCGTGTTCCACCACACCTCACCCTACATATCTTTTATGTATGGATCTTGTTAACAGGTGTGCCATGTCTATATAAAAGTAGAAAGAAAGAAGACAGAGAATGAAATCATTTGCCTTGGATTCTAGGTCTAATTCTAACACTTGCCTAACCTTCTTGTGCCCACAGGTTTTTCTTCTAGTAAATTTAAGTAACAATGCTTGCCTGGTTTTCTTCTCAGAGCCAGTGTGATTAATTTATCCAACTTACATGAGAAAGCTTTACAAACTGAATTGTGCTATGCAAATATATGACAGGATTATTATCATTTATATTGAGTCACATGGTTAACATGATTCAAAGATTCAAAGACAGGTCACCTATCCGGCTCTGGAGGAAGGGAACTTAGGAGTGATAAATGCAAAACTGTTTTTATAGTTTCATGTTTTCATAGCCTAATGAGAACAAGCCAGAAGAACAGAAGAACTGGATGGGGGAAGGGCAAGTTTAAGTTCCATCTGCATAACATGGAAGACTGGTGGGAAGGGAACAACCTTTGAAAAGTTGAGAGGTTACAAAGTGGAAAGGGATGACCTGGGAACAGGGTGTTTTAAAAAGAGTAGCAGAGCAGAGAAGAAGTCACAAGACTTGTTCACAAGAGGGTGCTGGGTTAAAGCCTGACCTTGAGCCACAAATCACAAAATCACAGGGCTGGAAGGAATCTTAAGAGACCATCTTGTACACTCCCCCAGCATTCAGCAGGATATTAAACCATCCCAAACAGATGAGACTTTATCCCACTTTGAATGAAAAACTCTGACACCAAATGGGCAGGTATTGAGTGCCCTGGATTCAACTGTTTACAACAGGCAAGAAAACAATTTCTGGAATTTCATTTGAACCTGAACTGAAATGGGGAAAACAATAAATGGCTAGATTTGCCTTGGGGACAATAACTTCTATAGCAGTTTAGGGACTGCTTGATTAGCACTAATAGATACTCTTAGAGAGAAAACATTACTGACAAAATTGGGTTGGAGGATAAATGGACTTAGGAAAATAACATACACTCCAGAATTGACCATCATATAGGTAAGAATGTATTATGATCATTCTTGGTATTTACAGAGTCTTCTCTCCTTGTAGGAGACTGGAGCAGAATGTCACTAACAGAAACAAAAGTTGGTTTAAAAAATAATATGGTCCCACAAATTTCAGGACTGACATTGAGAACTTAAAAAGAGTTCAGTTCCTCTCCTAACACAAGACAATAAATCCTTACACAAGTTAGACACTTAAAAGGAAATAAAAAGTTCCTCATTTCCAATCGTGGGAATGTTACACATGAACTCTGGCTCGGAAGGAGGAGGAGGGGCCATTCCGCACCTGCAAGCCTTCCCAGGAAAGGGGCCCAGGCATGACCCTGAACCCATCCCCTCAAGGCTGCACTATGGGACTGTCAATACGGAAATAATGTTACTTTATTCCCTTAGTGGGTATATTATTTCTAGTGCTATCAACAGCAACTATAATCTGGAAGGAGGCAGCCAAGAATTTCCATGGAAGAAAGTGAAGCGTTATTTGGGGATGTGCAAATAAATGGTCTAGCTATAGATCACTGGATGGAAACACATGGACATACATGCACAGATAGGGATGTCTCTCTGTATTTAGAGATATATATGTTTGAACATGCTACCGCAGTTTAATAGATATGGCAACAAGCAAAGGGCTTAGGAAAATAACATACACTCCAGAATTGACCATTCACATGTGAACTTATGCATGTTAAGTTGATTCTACCTCCCCATCACCAAAACTGTAGACCAATTTAGTCAGGCATTCAGTGAATCCAGATGTTTGGCAGTGTATAGGAAACAACATCTGGATGATTGATTGAATTTTCAACTAAACCCACTGGATGATTTGGCAGCAAGCCCGCCTAGCCTTTAATGACTTCCTGCCTCAGTTTCCCTAGCTATAAAAAAGGATGAACATTATTTATCACTTACCTCCCAGGGAGCAGCAAGGATGACATAATGTCCAAGGGTAACAATGAGTTCTTAGAAAGATTCTCACAATACTATAACTTATACAATTCCAGGTTGGATTTCCCCCCTAAGCAATTAGTCATTAGAACATGAAATAACTTTGAACTATGGTTAAATGCTATACAAATACATTTTCATCATCATCATCATAACTTTATTCTTTATGGCATCCCCAAAGCATCTCACTCTCAGATTGAAATATAACTAAAATACAAATTTTATTTAAGGTCTGAAAAAATGTGTTTTGGCCATGTAAAGCAACACAGATGAGAAAAAATGTGGGTGTCTTGAGCCCTACCAATTTTAACAGCTCTACTTAAACAGGTAAAACTGGTCTGTTAATGAGAACTAATTGGTTGCTCAATGGTATTTGTATGGAAACTGAAAACATTCACATACTTATTTATGATCAGAGGTAGGAGAAAGGAACTTTACCCTTTTTGGCTATATGCCCATCCCTCCCTCAAAACTGTTTTCAGCTTTTATGGCTGAAAGTTAGAGAAAAGGAAAATAAGGAAATAAACAATACAGGAGAGAAAAAAAAGAGATGTAACAAAGTGATCTGCAACCATACAAAACTGGAAGAGCAGACTTAGACTGGCAAAAAAGTACTGAACCTCCCTTTCAAAGTCAAGTCCCGCCTATGGGGAAAAGCTTGAAGACAATCCTTATAACTACTATTTAATAAGTATGTACCAGGTACATGCAATTAAATATATTTGTGTGTGCATACTATACACAGGAACTTTTGATAGCTCTATAATACTACGAATGAGAGAAATAAAGCTCAGAGAGGTTAACAGATTGGCCCAAGGTTATATATTTGGTAAGATTTACAACTAAATTCATCTGGGTCTGAAGTCACTTTTCTTTCTACTGTACCTGCTATCAATATTTTTAATAACTGATGGATTACATAGATCACATAGCCCATGTCTGATATTAGCTCTTCTTTTTTCTGGGTGGAGTCCACCCACAGGTCTTTTTTTGATCTTTCTATGACTGCCCCACCCCTGCTTGTCTTTACCTACTCCAACCCTACACAGTATTTATGGCAGATCTAAATACTTGCTCCTCCCTGGAATCTTACTAGCCTAGGCCCACCATATACCTAAGTATATCACTCAAAACTAAAGAGCACGCTGGGTATGGTGGCACACGCCTGTAATCCCAGTACTTGGGAGGCTAAGACAGGAGGATCAGCAGGTTTGAGCAAAGCCTCAGCAACATAGTGAGACTCTCAGAAAACTAGTGAGACCCTGTTTCAAAATAAAAAAAAATATATATTTTTTTTGCGGTACCGGGGATTGAACGCAGGGGCGTTCTACCACCACGCTACGCCCCCGGCCCTATTTTTTATACTTTATTTTGAAACCGGGTCTCACGAAGTTGTGGAGGGCCCCACTAAGGAGAGAGAGAGAGAGAGAGAGAGAGAGAGAGAGACAGGGAGAGAGAGAGCAAGAGAGCTGAGGCTGGCCACGAACCCGGATCCTCCGGTCTCCGCCTCCCAAAGTACTGGGATTACAAGCGTGCACCACCACGCCCAGCTAAAAAAAAATATTTTAAAAGGGCTGTGAGTGTAGCTTGGAGATAGAATGCCCCTAGGTTCAATCCCTAGTACCAAAGAACAGCATCCTTCTTTGGGGTCTTCATCATAGACTGCCGTTTATCTTTACTTGACTACTTCCTATGCTTGTGTTTCCCCACTCCAGGAAGCTGTGAAACAGAGGATTAGACTTCTTTTGAATCTTCAAAGTTCCAGGAACCTGATTGAGCACACAGTAGGTATTCCTTAAGATCTGTTGAACAAAGAGACTTGCCGACAATATTCCTCATTTAGGACTGTGGACAAAGTGATTGTGACAGACGCTAAGATTTTGGCCTCACCAGTGCAAGGATCTAACTGGTTGAGTAGATACACTTAGTTTGAGATAATTTGGAAATAATTTGAGAGACAAATGACCCTAGGTAAAGCATACCATGCCCTCAGTTCAACAGTCAGTGCTTTACCCTGTCTATGCTCTCATCTCTTCAGAGATGCATTTTAAAATAATCATACTAAGCTAGGCACAGTGGTGCATGCATGGCTGTAATCCCACTACTTGGGAGCTGAGACAGGAAGATTGTAGATTCACTCTAATTTAGCGAGATCTTGTTTTAAAATAAAAGAATAAAAAGGGTTGGGGTGTAGCTCAGAAGTATAACCTCCCTGGGTTCCATCCACAGTACCACAAAAAATAAAATAATCATACAGTGTCTGACATGGCTTGATTGAACTCAGTGAGACTGTGCTTTCAGATAAGGAAGTAACAGTTATGTAAACACTGCCATTATCATGTGCTCAGCAGCAGGAACAGCCATCTATTAAGTGCTCCCTGAGTGAAGAGCACCTGGTAAGATATGGATGAGTCACACCCAAGCATACTGTCAATAGTTTCACCATGCAATTGCAGTGAAATACGATTAAAAAATCCATCCAAACATTTTCTTTTTTTTTTTTTTGCGGTACCGGGGATTGAACGCAGGGGCGTTCTACCTCTGCGCTACACCCCCGGCCCTATTTTTTTATGCTTTATTTTTGAAACCGGGTCTCACAAAGTTGCGGAGGGCCTCACCAGGTAGACAGACAGAGAGAGAGACAGACAGACAGACAGAGAGACAGAGAGAGAGACAGGGAGAGAAAGAGAGAGAGAGAGAGAGAGAGAGCGCGCGCATGTGCGCTGAGGCTGGCCGCGAACCCGGATCCTCCGGTCTCCGCCTCCCAAAGTACTGGGATTACAAGCGTGCACCACCACGCCTGGCTCAAACATTTTCTAAGAAACACAAACATTTCACTGCTAAATTTCATATTAAAAACAAAATCATGCCAATGTCTTCATATAGAAACCTCTGTCTTTTCATAAACATATTAGCTTCATTAAGTTCTTCCTGAGCTACAAACAGAAGTTAGTGTTGCCAGGGCCCTCCCATTCATGGACCGTGGGGCAGGAGCAGTGTTACTCTGGCATATGGTGGCCTTTTTCATTGCTTTTTATTTTATCGTGGCCACAGAGCAATCACAAACAGATGGTACAACTAACTTCTATTTGTGTCTTGTTACTAAAGTCTTTACAAAAGGAAAAGCTGTGTGCAGGTCAACGGAATCTGTGGGTGTTTCTATGCATGGCAGTGAGTCAGAAGTTGGCAAGGGCGCAGTGAAACTGGACCTCTCATATCTTGCTGGGGTAGTGAAAACTGATACATTCTTATTGGAAAGCAATATGGAAATAGGAATTAAAATGGCCATATGCTTTGACCCAATAAAACTAGTACTTTAAGAAAATAATCTAAGACCTGGAGAAAGCACTAGGTATGAAGAGGATAGCTTTATTATGGTATGAATTGGAAGCAACCTGAATGCCCAGCAAAAGCAGGCTGACAAATTATGAATATTTCACAGAAAATCCCAGTACTTGGGAGGCTGAGACAGGAGGATCACAAATTCAAGGACAGCCTCAGCTAGTAGTGAGACTCATCAACCTAGTGAGACCCTGCTTCAAAAGAAAAATAAAAAATAGGGCTGGGGGTGTATCTGAGAGGTATAATGCCCCTGGGTTCAATACCCAGTACCCACACACAAAAGAAATTATTAATATGAAGACATATGGCAACATGAGAAAGTATTGCCAATATAGTGCCATTATTAAAGAACTACAAACATTGTATATTTCAATTATGAAGAAATTCTGTGTGTGACTTTTTGGATAAATATTATAATAGAACATGTAAAAATGAAAATAGTTGGGATAGAGTAGTGAGAGTCTGAAAAATTTCCCTCTATTCTCCAAGTTTTACTCTCATCATAATTTAAAAGTAACATGAAAATGAAGATCAGAAGTCCTTTTTTGCATTGAATCTGTAGATCACTTTTGGTAAGATGGTCATTTTGATGATATTTATTCAGTACTGTGGATTGAATCCAGGGCTTCATGCATGTTAGGCAAGTGCTCTTCCGTGAACTACACCTTTGGCCTTTTTTTTATTTTTCTTTTGAGACAAGGTCTCATTAAGTTGCCCGGGCTGACCCTGAACTTGCAATCCTCCTGCTTCAACCTCCCCAGTAGCTGGGATTACAGTCATGCACCCCATGCCCAGTGCTCAGAAGTCCTTTTTAGCAGAGAGAATCTATGAAGAAAACGAGTAATAGCCACCTCTCCAGTTTGAGCAGAAAAAACTGTCCACCTCTAACTTTTTTTGCTATTTCTACTGTTTTTGGGTATACCACATACCTGGTTAATGTGCTTCAGTTTGTCAATGATTTGACTAACCACTGGTTCAGGGCCCTTCATTTTCAGCTCATGGAGATTGAATTGATTTTTCATCCCATTCCTTGCCGCCTTTTGGCTGTATCTGTAAAGGTGAAGGTAAAGAGAAAGTTTGTCAAAGAAAGTCCCAACCAAAAGGAAAGCTGACTGTATTTGGCACCAACAGTCAAGTTGACCACAGATTCTCTTTAGACTCTGAGACCCTGGGATGATCCCATGTGGCAAAAGTAAACCACTTCAGATAAGAGTCCATTTACAATGGAAAAATTCGTTCAACAGTCAGAGAATATTAATTCAACATTTTTTCTGAGTGTTGGGATACAACAATTACAACAATGAACAAGACAGATAAGGTCTCTGCTCTTATTGTGCTCTCAGTTTATTGGGGCATCTAGAAGGGCCAGTGGCAAGGCAGAATGACAAGAGCTATGCTAGCTGAGGTTCAAGGTCTTGACCAGTGAAGTATACCATAAGGACCTTAACTCTGAATCGTGTCTTCTACTCATTTGAAGGAGAAAGGCTCTGATGCTCTTCACGTCTTCTTTCTCCACTCCTTCCTCCTCTCATCATTTCATGTAGGGAGGAGCTGGGTGTCTTTTCAGGAGGCTTTCTTAAGCCATTTTCAGCATACATTATGCCTGTGAGCTTCCCTTTATGTTCTTCCCCCACCCCCCAGAAGAAAGAACAATAGATCAGGAGAACCTTTTAATGTGCTCCTGCAGGAGAAGCCATAGGCTTCACTTCAGAACTGAATTTTCAAGGTATCTATGGATTGCCTCTCCAGCATGATATTTATAATCCTGGGCAAATCTATCTTTCATCCTCAGTGTGAAGCTTTGTTGACTTCTATGGGGATAGTAATTCACAACCAAAGTGTTTCTCCCCTGCACCCACGGTTCCAGATCTCTGCATATTGTTATTCCCAATTTTGCAAAATAAATCAAACAAAAAATCAAAAGCAAGAATTTTTCTGCATTTCATCCTGTATCTTACATCATGAAAAAATACCAGAATATCATTTACCAAAGAGATTTTGAGCTCTTTTTGCTTTCTTCTGGTACTGAAAATGGAAATACTTTCTTAAAGAAATGAAAGAATTCACTGGTCTTTTACCCTCTCTTCAAATACCTTATTTCCTCAATTACAATAGGATAGTCAGGGTTAAGAGTAAGTTCATATTTTTAATTACAAAAATGATAATGCTCATTATAAATACTCAAACAGTACAGAAATGAAGTATATACTAAATGTTCCCTTATCATGCTATCTTTCCAAGGAGAACCATGGTCAACAGTGCAATATATACACTTGTAAGAGTTTTCACATGCATAAAGTGATGTATAATTTTAACAAAATTGGAATCATGCTATTAATAGTGATTTATAACATTTTATCACTACACACACACACACACACACACACACACACACACACACACACACCTTGGACATATTTCCATGTGAGAACATATAGAACTGCCTTCTTATTCCTCTGTATGGCTATATCTATATCATAATCCAATCTATTACTGACAACCAATTGAGTTATCTCTAATATTTTGTCAATATAAACAATGCTGCAGAGAACATCTTTGCATATTGATTTTTCACATTTGCATTTAAATCTATACAGGATAAATTCCTAGAACTGAATCAATTTAAATTTCTAATCTCAAATTATAAAGTGAAATGAATCAATATCATTATATTTTTGCACAGCACTTTACAGAGTAGTTTCATATCAAGCAACTCATTTGAGCTTCTCAACCACATTGTGAGGTGGACAGGGCATTATCTCTTTATTACTGAAAATTTCACAGCTTCAGAAGATATTGATCTGATTCTGTTAGATGTTCCCTTCCATAATATAATGTATTTGCCAATATTAAGGACATGCTTTGATAAACATGTTTGATAGCAGAGGAGGTTAACAAATCTTGTTCTGATTTTCATAACTAAAAGTCATTCTCTGAAAAGGAAAATATGTTATAGTAAAAAAAAGCTGAAGAGAACATCTGATTGCATTTCTTCTAAAATGATACCCTAAAATATTTAGCATGTTTTTGAAAATTATTTTACAGTATGATTTCCATTTTAATTTTTGCCCAGAGGATACTTTTTCCTTAGTACGTAAGGACTCCAGTTCGTAGGTGGGCTTTGGTGGAGGTCTTGGGGCAGCACCGGCAGGTCTGAATTATGGTAAGGGTTTTGATCCTTCTGGGTTGCTAGAGATCCTTTCCTGACCACCTTGCTTTGAAGAGTGGAATACATGGGCCATAATGTAGAGCACACACAGCGAAGGAAGTATATAGATCTTGAACACACTTCAGAAATGTACCTGATGGCTGTGGCCTCTACTATGTTTTGAATGAAGAACTTCTTAATGTCCTTGTCCTTGGGCACACATGGGGGCAGCTCGTGCAGCAAATAGGCTGCCTATGGCTGCAGCCCAACTATTGTTCCTGATTGTGTGGTAGGGGAGGGAGGGGGAGGGAAGGTGAAAAAGGGGGAGGAGAGGGGAGAGGAGAGGAGAGAGCAGGCCCTTGCCTTCACATGCAGCATGAGATCCCTTTGCCCACACCAGAAGTACCCTTAGGAGACAGATGTCAAGAAAGGTATTCCACTCTACTCAAAATTTTCAGATTATTTAGCATTTCCGCTGAAATCTGTGATATAAAGGTATTTCTAGAGATTATTTATCTGTGGAACAAAGCACCTACATGACTATTTAGCCTGCTAGCGGAAGAAAATTAGAGTCACACATACCAACAAGCATTGTGATGCCCCACTCCCTTCTCACATGTTCAGCTTATTTAACTTGAAAAGTTAATTAGTGGGAGTTGTGGATGTAATTCAGTGGTAGAGCATGTTGGAGACCCTCGGTTCAATCCCCAGCACTACAAATAAACTAAACTAGCCAATACGTATATCAACAGCCATCACATATCTATTGCCTTTGGAGACCGTTTCTTCTTTTTTCCTTCCATCCTGTACTGGAGATTGAACCCAGGGGTGCTCTACCACTGAGATACATCCCCAGCCCTTTTTATTTTAGTTTGAGATGAGAGTCTCACTAAATTGCTCAGGTTGGGCTCGAACTTGCGGTCCTCCTGCATTAGCCTCCCAAGTCGCCGGG
>PVJS01059457.1:0-11512 GCA_004027185.1 Glis glis
CCCTCCTTCTTCCTCCTTCCTCTCCTTCTTCCTCCTCCTCCTTCCCCTCCTTCCTCCTCCTCCTCCTCTTCCTCCTCCTGCAGCGACTTCTCTTCCCTCTCGTTCCTCGCGCCCTGTCCAGGCACCCAGCCGGCAGGGGCCGAGGGAGCTGAGCTGTGCAGAACGCAGCATCCCTGGAGACTCTGCACCGGCGCCCTTGAGGCCGTCACCCCAGGTGACTGGCGATGGCTGGGACCCAGCGCCCAAGACACATCCCATCCATCATACCCACCTCCTTCCAGGGCCAGGCCAGGACACAAATGACTCTTGTCAGCTCTGCGGCAGCCCACTGCCCCGGCAGCTCGAAGCTGACGCTCTAGAAAGAAGAAATAAATAAATAACAAAGGAGCGCGGATGGCGGCGCCCGTGTATGGGGAGCAACACTAGAGCGATGATGTTGACAAACACGCCTTCGGGTAATGATGACGGAGCCTCCAGCTCTCTCAGCCCGTGTCCAGCCGTGATGGGGACAGAGAGTGACAGGCGAGAACTGGGAGAGGCGGCGGCTGCTCTGGGCAAGTTGCGTGGCTCTTGTTTGAGCACGCGGGACCTCCTGTCCCTGTCATGCATGTGAGATACAAGGTCACCTGCCTGCGGGGTCCTCCGCTCCTTCCTCCTCCCGCTTCCCTTGGGGCTTCTGCCGTGTCCAGAGACGAGCGAGGCGCAGGAGACTCGGGCATTCGTAGCAGGAATTACCATTCCTTGCTAATGGTTAATGGTTGGTAACCACTCACGATCGGTTACGAGTTCTTTATCGTATCTGTTAACCGCTGTTGGGTAACCGGGAGCCAGGTTACCCAAGAGGTCTCTTAACCCCCGAGGTCAGCAGGACCACTGGGGACTGGGGAGGTGGAAGGGATGCTTTGGGCCAGGGGAGCGGCAGACACAGAACCCAGAGGCGGGAAGGGCTTGTCCTGTCCCACAGCGGCATCACGCGAGGTCGGGGAGGGAGTGAGGAGCCCGACGCAGGAGGAGAACCGAGGGAGGCAGGAGGCGGCTCATCTGTGTCGCCACCTGGACACCGTGGGCTCCTCGCCGGTCCCATTGGTGACATCGCCCTCCTCTGCCATCTGACGTGGGGAACAGATGAGCACAGCCAGCCCCGTGCCCATCCTCAGGGGCCCTTTACCAGGCCCCGTCATGGCCCTGGTGCCCGGGAGCCCCTGCCAGCCTCGGAGCGGATTCCCGGATGGTCGAAGCTCTGGCCTTGGGAGCGCGGGAGGGACAGCAGTGTCCGGGTGTCTGTCTCAGTCCTTCCACGCTGCTATAACAAAAGTCCCATCGCTGGGTCGCTTATAAGCAAAAGAAACTTATTTCTCACAGTTCTGGAGGCTGAGAAATCCAAGTTCAAGGTGCAGACAGATCCATTGCCTGGTTACCAGGCAGCCATCTCCCTGTGTCCTCATGCGGAGGAGGGGGGAGGCAGCTCCCTGGGGTCTTTCTTAAGGGCACTAATCCCCTTCCTGCGGGCCCCACCCTCTTAACCTAATCATTCCCCAGAGGCCTCCTCTGCACTACTATCTCCTTGGGGGTAAATCTCAATATAAGGATGTTGGAGGATGCTAACATTCAGTCCGTTGCTGCCCCTGCCCATCTCCCTGGAAAAGCCCCCAAGCCCCCAGCTCACCTGTGCCCTCCCCTGCCCTCCAGTCACCACCCCCAGATTCCAGATACCATGGGCCCTGGCGGTTGGTTCTTCGGCCCTTTGACCGCCCTGTGCATGATGAGGGATAACAAGAAGCCGTCCGCGGAGTCTGCAGCAGGACCCCAGCCAACTTGGTGTGTGCGCAGCTGAGTCCCGCAGTGGTCCCGGCGCTCACAGTCAGAGCCACAAGACAGGCAGGCACCTGATCCTTAGGAGCCCGCACATCCATCACTCTCCACCTCTCCGCAGACCTGCGTCCGCAGCTTTGTCTGCGTGGCTCAAATGTGACATTTGGCGCTCCTTTCTGCCTTTTTAGAAAACATAAATCCTAACCTTGCTGGTGGGTGGGAAGGAGGTAGTTTATCTTGGAGGGAGGATGCATAGATTTTACTTCTTAAAGGAGAGGCTGGTGGACGGCCTCTCGTCTCTCTCCTTTAAAGGGTGCCCTTTACTTTACAGTCTGTAATCTCCCCCGCTGGCAGGCTCTGCATTTTGGAGGCAACGTGTGGTGTGTTTGGCTCAGCTGCTACCGACTCTCTCTGCATAGAAGCCGAGGCTGGTGGAGTCCCAGAATAGAAACCGTCTGTCCTCTTGTGTATAGCTCTGGTTTCAAGTTGATTTTATGTGCATCTTTCCCTTTCGGGGGAACCGTTTTGATCCCCGTCCTGCTCTATGAACCAATCAGGGGTGTCATGGAACACCCCTCCCCCAACTGAGACACACATTGGGGTCACTAATGCTCAGAAGCCCCACTTGGTGGAACTGTCCTCGGGGCTTGGTGCTGAATAAATACCCCCCCACACCACTGTGTGTGTCCCCTCATCTTGGAGAAGTGCATTTCTTATTTCACGGTACGCTCCGGGATGCGGGGTCCCATCGTGTCACACAGGACGCCTCATAAATCCAAGTCACTCATCCTAGCTGTGGTTTTAATCTACTCAAATATACTGAGCTGGGTTTAATTATAGGCAGAAATTGCATTTCAGAAAGCAACAAGAACTCGTCTGCAGGGCTGGAATCTGCACGTTAAATCCGATGGCTCATTTGAGAGCGAGGGTAGGGACGGCCTCTCCGAGGAACACATAATATTAGCACCCGCGCTTCGGGGCTCCCCCACCGATTGCACAATCCCATGAATTGCACGATTCCCAGCGACTGCTTTTTTTCTCCTTGATGCAGGACGAACGAGGAGGCTGGAGATGCTGAGAGGGCCCGGCCAGGGACGACGCTGAGCAGAGCCTGGGACAGTCACAGCAAGACCTCGAGAGAGGACTTTGCTTCCCCCCGCCGACAAAAGTTCTGCCATTTTGGGGATGGTGAAGGGTTTGGTGTGCCTAGGAAGCCTGTGGAGAGATCAGGAGCGCTTCCATCCGCCCTGGCTTCTCGGAGTCCAGATACTGCCTCGCCGCAGAGGGAGAAGCTGCCCAGCCCATCAGCCGCTCTGTCGGAATTCGTGGAAGGCCTCCGGAGGAAGAGGGCGCAGAGAGGCCAGGGGTCCCCGCTGGGGCTGGAGGACTGGCCCACCCTCCCCATCTACCAGACCACCGGGGCTTCTGCGCTGAGGAGGGGCAGGGCCGGCAGCGATGAGGGAGACCTGTCCCTAAGACTACGGGCGAAGTCACCCCTGGAAGTGGAGGGGGCTGCCGGGACATCGGCCGGCCTCCTGCGGTCCACCAGTCTGAAATGCATCTCTTCGGAGGGCTCCGCGGGCACCGCCCCGCTGCCCCAGAGGCTCAAGACCCGGTTCAGTTCCTGCGAGGCCCTTCTAGAAGCAGGACCCAGCCTGGGGAGAGAGCCAAGCTCCCCGACCATGCCCAGGGACCCGCTCCTGTCACCCACGCTGCGGCCACGGAGGCGGTGCCTCGAGTCCTCCGTGGACGATGCAGGCTGCCCGGACCTCGGGAAAGAATCGCTCGTCTTCCAGAACCGCCAGTTTACGCACCTGATGGAGGAACCTCCAGGCGGTGACACGTTCAGCTGGAAGCTCCCAAGACTGGACTATGGGCGCAAGACCAAAGTGGACTTTGACGACTTCCTCCCGGCCATCCGGAAGCCCGAGAGGCCCACATCGCTGGCTGGAGCGGCCAAAGATGGGTCAGAGAGCTCGAAGCATTCGAGTGTCCAGTTCGAGACCGAAGACGCCGACTGCTCCTTTCTCTCGGGGATTACCTCCATCTTGAAGAAGAGCCCGGAGTCCAAGGAGGACCCTGCCCACCTCTCCGACTCATCCTCATCCTCCAGCTCCTTCAAAAGTGCAGATAGCATCAAGAGTCGACCGAGACTCCCGCGACTCCAGGGTGACGGCGGCGAGCGAGCGTCCCCCGAGAACAGAGAGCCGGGCGCGGGCAGGAGAGAAGAAGATGTTGAGAGTATAATGAAGAAATATCTCCAGAAGTAGGAGCCGTGCAGGTAAACGCAGCAGACCAGGCCCGTTCGTGGGAGTCAGCCGGGCAGGGTGGCGCACACTTAGAATACCAGGACTTGGGAGGCTGAGACAGGAGGATCGCAGGTTCGAGCCCAGCCTTGGCAACTAAGCAAGACCTTCAGCAACCTAGCGAGACCCTGTTTCAAAACAACTAAAAATTGTAAAAGGGCTAGGGGTGTAGCTCGGAGATAGAATGCCCCTGAGTTCAATCCCCAGTAACACACACACACACACACAACAAAACAGGGGAGTCCACCCAGGTCTGGCAGCCTTGGGGAACATAGGTACAACTTCTGCCGGTAATTCCCTGACTGACTGTTCTAGGGTTTTTTTTAGAGAGGTTTCTGCTAAAATCGTGTGTGGCCGGATGCAAAGCTTCTCAGAAGCTGTGCTAGGGGCTCTGTGCAACTATTCTGCACTTGAAAATGCAAAAGAAAACCAGAGGGCTGTGTGGGCTGATGCGAAAGAAGCCGGACAAGTGTCCCCAGCCCACTCTCATCCCCTCGACTCCATTCCACCGGGGGTCAGAGTCCCGTGGTGGCATTCTGCCCACATAATCATGACACGATCATGTGGTGTCACCGAGCCACAGAAGCACAGAAGGGAAGGAGCCTTTGGAGTAGTGGAGTCCCGCCGGTGGTATGTCCAGGGAGACACTGAGGCCCGAGGCTGGGGGAGGGAAGGTGCAGCAGTTTGCAGCAGCAACGTGGAGAAGTCCTGCTCTCTGCACCTTCCTGGCTGCTCCCGGCCCCAGTCCTACTACTTCTCTGCAGTAAATATCAGACACGGAATGCCTTGCTGATAAGGGCTTACCTGTCCTGAGTGTATACATCAGTTGAGCAGTACTCACGCTAACCCCCAGAGGTGGGTAGCAATATTTATTCCCATCATCCAGGTAGACAAACTGAGGATCAGAGAGGTTAAGTCACTCATACAAAATCTCCCAGGTAGAACGGACGGCCCAAACCACAGCATGCTCACCCTCACCCACAACCCTTCTCTTGAGACGCAGATCCCAGGCGTCTTCATGAGTAAAATCAGGGCCACCCAGTAGCCCACAGCCTACACCAAACTCCCAGTTCCCGCGTCTCGGCGTCCAAGGCCGGGGAGGCCAGGCAGTCTCCCGGGGCCCTCGGCGTGTACCTGGTCACCACCACCCCCGGACCTCTGTGACCCAAATGAGCTGCAGACCCTCTGCTCCCGCCCGCCTGCTTCATGAGGCACCTCAGCCATCAAAAACCCATTGCTCCTTCCGCCGCGACAAGCGTGGACGACCGCCGACAAATGAATCTGACTTAACGTGGCCTGCTGCCTGCTCTCAATTACCAAGCGGAGAGCTGATGTTGGTTTACATTATCGTGCTCTGGGGGACATGGAGAGCAGTTTCAAAGGCCAAGTGAAGGGCGCGCGTCCTCAACGGGAGCACTCCTTAGCACAAGCCAGTCTTGACTCTGCCATTTTTTTTTTTTTTGCGGTACCGGGGATTGAATGCAAGGGCATTCTACCTCCGCGCTACACCCCCGGCCCTATTTTTTTATGCTTTATTTTGAAACCGGGTCTCACGAAGTTGCGGAGGGCCTCACTAAGTAGGGAGAGAGAGAGAGAGAGACAGGGAGAGAGAGAGAGAGAGAGAGAGAGAGAGAGAGAGCTGAGGCTGGCCGCGAACCCGGATCCTCCAGTCTCCGCCTCCCAAAGTACTGGGATTACAAGCGTGCGCCACCACGCCCGGCGCTGCCATATTTTTTTTTTTGTTTAGTTTTCCAAATCTCAAATCCCATTTCCTTCCCTAAGCAAGATCACCCTAATAATGGAGCACCTGCCGGAAAGTGGCCCCACTTCCCACGCTGGCCTTCTGAACCCCACAGTACAGCCCTGCTCCCCACGAGGCAGGTGGAAATAGTGGGATTTAGACCAAACCAATGCCCAGGCTTAGTTCTTCCCTGTAACTGGCCACGAGACCCTGGGCAAACAAAGTCATCTTGCTGAGCATCTCTGGAAAACAGGGGTAATGATCCCAGGTACCAACAGCAGCATCGTGGGTTTGAAGAGAATACCAGCGAACCCCAGTCCAGAGACCTAGACATCCACCCCACCCAGCAGACGCCATGAATGCCGGGTTCTCTTGAAACTTGGAAATCTGGGTCCTGTGTTAGTCAGCTTGCTGTTACTGTAACCAGACACCTGATCTAAGCAGCTTATAAAGAGAACAGGTTTTCCAGGCGTGGTGGTGCACGCTTGTCATCCCAGTACTTGGGAGGCTGAGACTGGAGGATCCGAGTTCGCGGCCAGCCTCAGCTACTTAGTGAGACCCTGTTTCAAAGTAAAGAATAAAAAATAGGGCTGGGGGTGGAGCTTGGAGGTAGAATGCCCCTGGGTTCAATCCCTAGTACCCCCCCCAAAAGAACAGGTTTATTTTGGCTACGGCCTTTGGAGGTTCTGGGCTGTGATCAGTCAGCCCTGTGGCTTTTGAGTCTTTGGCATCATGGTGGCATCGTGGGCTCCCCTTGGGGCTGGGCAGTGCAAACGAAAGAAAGAAAAAAGAGACTGGGGTCCTACAGTCCCCTGCCAGGGCACGCCCCCAATGACCAGAAGACCCTCCCACTATGCCCCGCCTCTTAAAGGTTCCACCTCCCCCCAACAGCTCCACGCTGGAGACGAAGCCTTTGACACATGGGCCTTCAGAGAACGCTTAAGAGCCAGACTGTAGCAGGGTCCAGCTTTCCCTCCAGTGGTCTCCCTTCTGCCCACGCTCCGCCATTCCTCTCGGTAGCACCCTCTGGGAATGCAGAACGCCAGGCCCTTCCCCCCCCCAGTCATTTTCCCGCCCCAAACTCACCATCCCGCCTCTCATCCGCCAGCTCTGACCTGTGTTTGCCTGCAGCCTCCTGAGATGCCGCCATCCCTGAAGACTTCCCACCTCTGCAGCTGTTCGGAGAGACTGGCCAGGCCTCCCCACGGGCCCTCGGCCGCAGCCAGCACGGCCGTCCTCAGAGGCAAGATGGGCCCGCGAGGCATATCCTGCCGGGGGGCACGGGGCTCCCCCTTGCCTCATCTGTACAAAATAAAGTCGCCTTCCGGGTACCTCTGCCTGCTCTCTGTTCTCTGACTGTGACAGCGAGGGCTCTGGAGGGTGCACGGGCGGGGGGAGGGTTCCAAAGAACGGAATCAACCCATACTGATGTGCTGTGGGGTGTGTGGCCATTTCTGTCCCTACGTGTCCACCTCCTCTCACCTGCCCACTTTAACCTCCTCCAGGAAGCCCTCCCAGACCATCACACTGAAATAGATGCTCGTTCTCCACGCCCCCTCGGTACCGGCACTTAGCTCTTCCGTTCACTCCTCGCCTGTTCATGTGCACATGGCGTGCTCGCCTTTAAGAAACGCCGGTGAACAGATAAAAATGAACCAACGAGCACAGAAATGAGCCTGTCTCTGTGCACACCTAATGTGTGCACCCCTATACAAGTGTGGCCACATCAGCATTCGAGAGCCTGTGAATGTCCACACTCACAGCCCCCAGGCCCCGTCTCTGTTTGCACGGCCCTGCCACACGCACACGTAGACACACGCCTGCACCATAAACTACCCGGAAGCCCATCTCCCAACCATACGGCTCCAAGGCCTGCTTCCGCAGACATCTCTGAAGTATTTGCAATAATAAAACTATCAGCTAATGTATATTGATCATGTACTATGCGCCAAGGCTGTGCTAAGCATTTTATGTGGGGTGTCACACTGCAACTTTATAAGAAGTCTTGAAAGGTGGTGGCGCACACCTGTCATCCCAGTACTTGGGAGGCTAAGACAGGAGGATCGCAGGTTCGAGGCCAGCCTCAGCTACTTAGCAAGACCCTCCACAACTTAATGAGACCCTGTTTAAAAATAGAAAACAAAAGGGGCTGGGATGTAGCTCAGAGGCAGAACGTCTCTGGGCTCAACCCCCAGTAACACACACACACACACACACACACACACACCCTGAAAGATAAATGATAAGACTTATTCCATATATATATATATATAAGTCAGCGCATTTATCTATATGTGGTAATGGGGTTTGAACCCAGGGCCATTCTACCTCCGAGTTATACTCCCAGACCTATTTTATTTTTTACTTTGAAACAGGGTCTCAGACGCCGGGCGTGGTGGCGCACGCTTGTAATCCCAGTACTTGGGAGGCAGCGACCGGAGGATCCAGGTTCGCGGCCAGCCTCAGCTACTTAGTGAGGCCCTCCGCAACTTAGTGAGACCCTGTTTCAAAATAAAGTATAAAAAATAGGGCTGGGGGTGTAGCTTGTAGGTAAAACGCCCCTGGGTTCAATCCCCGGTACCGCAAAAAAAAAAAAAAGAAAGAAACAGGGTCCCAGTAAGTTGCTGAGGGCCTTGCTGAGTTCCTGAGGCTGGCCTCGTGCCTGCGATCCTCCCGTCTC
Source organism: Glis glis (assembly GCA_004027185.1). Classification (NCBI taxonomy): domain Eukaryota; kingdom Metazoa; phylum Chordata; class Mammalia; order Rodentia; family Gliridae; genus Glis; species Glis glis. The sequence continues at coordinate 8,540 of PVJS01059457.1, forward strand.
AGCCTCCCAAGTTCTGGGATGACAGGCGTGCACCACCACGCCCGGCTTCATTTATTCCCTATTTACAGAGGTGGACCTAGCACGTGTCTGCCACGTTTAGGTAGCCCGTGCTGCCCCTATTTAAGTTCCCAGCAGCAGGGGCTCCCTATCACACCCCAAATGTGCCTCCACCCCTAGGAGCCCTCTGGTGTTCCCAGGCTCGAAGCCGAGGAGGACCCGCGTTTGCAGGAATACAGGTGCGTCGATGTGTCCCATGCACCCGGGTGCACGGACTCATTTGTCTGCTCGTTGGATCATCTATCCATTTGAGCATGAGGCTTCCTCCACGTGCGATGGTCCTGGGGGGTTAGGACTTCACTGGGGCGGAGAGGGGAGGGGATTCTCGTTTGGATCTTGGGTATGTTTATTGGCCAGGGCTGCTGGGACAAAGTGCAGACCCAGTGGATCAGCTCACACACAGAGAAATGCATCTTCTCACAGCTCTGGAGCCCGAAGTTCAAGGTCAAGACGACTGCAGAGTCCACTCCTTTATAGGTACCTGGGAGTCTCTCCTTGGCTTTATAGAGAGCCATCTCTCTGGGTCTCTCTCTCTCTCTCTCTCTCTCTTGCTCTTTTTTTTTTTTTTTGGTACTGGGGATTGAACCCAAAGGCACTCAACCCCTGAGCTCCACCTCTAGCCCTTTTTATTTTTTGTTTCAAAACAGGGTCTTGCTAGGTTGCTGAGGCTGTCCTCGAACCTTTGATCCTCTTGTCTCAGCCTCCCAAGTACTGGGATGACAGGCGTGCACCACTGTGCCCGGCTCTCCGGGTCTCTTTATATCATCGTCCCCCGGTACGTGTCTGTCTCTATATGCAAATTTTTCTCTTATGAGGGCATTACTTGGATTGGATTGGGTCTACCTTAATCTCATTTTAACTTGCTCACCTCTGGAAAGACCCTCTCTCTAAATAAGGTCACTTTATGAAGTACTGGGGATCAGGATTCCCCATTTTTTTGGTGTGTCATCTACCCCATGACAACAGAGAAGAGCTCATGCCAAGCAGGCATGGCAGTCTGAGCACCCCCAGGAGCTGTGCAGAAGGGGGAAGGGACCAGGTGAGGTGGGGCACGACTGTCATCCTAGTACTCAGGAGACTGAGACAGAAGATCTTAGGTTCGAGGCCAGCCTCAGCAACTTAGCGAGATCCTGTTCGTCTGAGATCGTCCGTCTCCAACTCTGCCGTTTTCTTGAAGAGCTTCTTGATCTTCTGCTCTCGGCTGAGATCGTCGGCCTCCAGCCTTCGAACTGAAACTTCACCATCGTTTCTCCGAAGAGCTTCCTGATCTTCACATCTTGGACTGGACTGAATTGGTGGTTGCTCTGATCCTAAGACTCCAGCTCTTAGACCGCCCGACCAGCTACTGTTTCAAAGTAAAATAGGGCTGGGGTGTAGCTAGGAGGTAGAATGCCTCTGGATTCAACCCCCACCCCCCCATAAAAGAAGGGGGAAGGGAAGAATCAGGCAGGGTATCCACTGTCCACTGGAGCCCCTCTCTGGGGGGCCTGGCGCCCTCCTGCATGTCTGATGGAGCAGGTCTAGGAGCAGGAGACCTTCAATCTGCAGGCCCATTCCTTCACTTGATGAGTTCACAGCGAAATGATATTGGAGGAGGGTCCATCACCAGCCTGCCACTCCTAGAGGGGCCCAGTCCAGCAGAGAGAGCTGGGCTTGTGAAGGGAGCAGTCAGGACCCTTGGGGGGGTGGTCAGAGGCCCTGGCCAGGAGGAGGGCGCTCCCCCAAAAGCCGGTCAACACTGGGGAATGGGAGGAGACATGGGCTTATGCACCAGCTTGTCCCAGAGGTGTCTGAGGTGGCGCTCCCGGGCTCTTGGAGTCTTGAACAAGTTCCCTTCCCTCACTGGGCCTCGGTTTCCTCCACTTGGCAATAGGAATAATAGCTATTAGGGGTAACAGAGATTGAAACCAGGCGCATTCTACCTCCAAGCTACACCCCCAGCCCTTCTTATTTTTTTATTTTGAAACAGTCTCGCTAAGTTGCTGTGGATCCCATGAAGTGGCTGAGGCTGGCCTTGAGCCTACGATCCTCCTGTCTCAGCCTCCCAAGTACTGTGTTTACAGGTTGTGCACCACTAGGCCTGGGTGGAAAAATACTTATTAAAATCTAATGAGAAGCCGGGCGTGGTGGCGCACGCTTGTAATCCCAGTACCTGGGAGGCTGAGACAGGAGGATCCGGGTTCGCGGCCAGCCTCAGCTACTTAGTGAGGCCCTCTGCAACTTAGTGAGACCCTGTTTCACAAAAATAAACAATAAAAAAATAGGTCTGGGGGTGTTGCTTGGAGGTAGAATGCCCCTAGGTTCAATCCCCAGTACCGCAAAAAAAAAAAAAATCTAATGAGATTTGGGGAGGGTACAACATGCCGTGGATACTGGAGATGCCGAAACACACTACGGAAGCCTGGCTGGCTCAAACAACTGGAATTTGCTTTCTCCAGTTCTGGAGGCCGGAAGTCTGAAATCAAGATGGCAGTGGGGTGGCTCTTCATAGGCCTCTGCCCCTGGCCTGCGGATAGCCTCCCTCTTGCCGTGTCATTGCTGTGTGCTGGCACCTCTGGTGTCCCTCTGTGTCCATGTTTTCTCTTGCACTCGTCAAATTGCATTTGGGCCCACCCTAACGGCCTCATTTAATCAATCACTTTTAAAGGCCCTATTTACACATATGATCACATTCTGTGCCCCTGGGGGTTTAGGACTTCCACATATGAATCCCAGAGGGTCACAGTTCATTCCATAATAACACATGCTATTCAAAAGTAAGTGGTGAGCCGGGCGTGGTGGCGCACACTTGTAATCCCAGTACTTTGGGAGGCGGAGACCGGAGGATCCGGGTTCGCGGCCAGCCTCAGTTCTCTCTCACTCTCTCCCTGTCTCTCTCTCTCTCTCTTTCCCTCTCTCTCTCTCTCTCTCTCTCTC
>PVJS01059458.1:0-11512 GCA_004027185.1 Glis glis
CTCCTCCTCCTCCTCCTCCTCCTCCTCCTCCTCCTCCATTTTTTTTGTGGTACTCGTGTGATTGAACCCAGGGGCATTCTACATCTGAGCTACACTCCCAGCCCTACTATTTTTTTTTTTTAATTTTGAAACAGGGTCTTAATAAAAAATAAAAAATGGGGCTGGGGGTGTAGCTCGGAGGTAGAATGCCCCTGGGTTCAATCTCCAGCACTGTAAGAAAATAATAAATAAATAAATATACTTTTATTGGTGCAATGTAATTATATATCATAATGAGGTTCAAAGTGTTACAAACATATATGCACACATCCCTTGGTATCACACACTTTTTTAAAAAACTTACTTCCAGGCCTCAGGGTATAACTTAGTGATAGAGTGCTTGCCTAGAATAAATGAGGCCCTGGGTTCCATCCCTAGCACATAGGTGAAGAAAAAAAAAAAGTATGCATCTTTCTAGCACTGAAATCACAAATGAAATGCATCCCTCGGTTTCCAAAGCTGCAAGCCTGTGCCCTTCCATTGTTCACACTGACAGTTTCAAAGCCTAGAGCTGATGTGAGACACTTCCAAAGACTGACAGCAACACCCAGTAGTGCATTTGCAAAATGCTAACACTGTTTACTACCTGTCACAAACCTGTGTTTAGTTGCTCTCTCTCTATGGGCCTGCCACCAGGGTAAAAAGGCAACACAAATCCAATGTTGGTGTATTTAATTCTCTAGGACTGCCTTAACTCCTTTGTGGTTTAAAAGAAATTTATTCTCGCCGGGCGTGGTGGCGCACGCTTGTAATCCCAGTACTTTGGGAGGTGGAGACCGGAGGATCCGGGTTCGCGGCCAGCCTCAGCGCGCATGCGCGTGCGATCAATCTCTCTCTCTCTCTCCTCTCTCCTCTCTCTCTCTCTCTCTCTCTCTCTCTACCTACCTAGCGAGGCCCTCCGCAACTTCATGAGACCCGGTTTCAAAAAAATAAAGCATAGAAAAAATAGGGCCGGGGGCGTGGCGCGGAGGTAGAACGCCCCTGCGTTCAATTCCCGGTACCGCAAAAAAAAAAAAAAAAAAAAAGGGCATGGCGGCACATGTCTATAATCCCAGTATGTGGGAGGTTAAGACAAGAGGACCACAGGTTCGAAGCCAGCTTCAGCACGTTATAGTGAGGCCCTCTGCAACACCTGGCTTAAAAGTATATTTAAAAAAAGGTGGGCGAAAGCCGGGTTTGGCGGCGCACGCTTGTAATCCCAGTACTTGGGAGGCTGAGACGGGAGGATATGGGTTCGCGGCCAGCCTCAGCTACTTAGTGAGGCCCTCACACACAACTTAGTGAGACTCTGTTTCAAAATAAAGAATAAAAAAATAGGGCTGGGGGTGTAGCTCAGAGGTAGAATGTCCCTTGGTTCAATCCCCAGTACCGCAAAAAAAAAAAAAAAAAAGGTGGGCGATATTGAAACGTAGGAATGATTCTGCATTAGGTAATATGAACTAGGAGGGAGAATCCTTGGAGGTAAATCCTAGAAGTTGACAGGGGATGGAAGCCAGTGTAAAACGTCAGGATTTGTTTAGAATGGAAGCAGGGTGCTCGGTACAAGATCGACTCCTCCTTTACTGATGGGGATACTTTCCCAGAGGCCAGATAGCTGGAGTGTGGTGGACCAGGGACCCAGGTGGTTTGGTCCGTTCCACGTGGAGCGAATAAACTCCACGGTCCCGAGTGAGCGGACCTATGGGCGGAGCCACCAGCGGGGGCGGCCCTATGGTTGAGGGGGCGGGACCTGAGCGTAGGGGACGGGGCTTGCCTGGGATTAGGTCCCGGTAGACAGGACCCTGACAACCCGTGCCCGGCTAACGTGAAGAGGGATACGACCCAGCAGGTGTGGAAAGTCAGCAGCATTTGGAGGAACCTATGGGCCTGCAATATTGGGCCAATGGAAGGCTGCAGAAACGGGCCCGCAGGGGTCCTAGCCAATGGGAGGCATTAGGGGACATGGCCCACATTTAAATAAAGGGGTGTGGTCTGTAGTGCGAACCAGTGAAAGGCGAGGGGAGGCGGGGCCTCAGCGCAAAGCGGCCTGTAAAAACAGGACTCCCCGCCCACTCTGGCTCCAGTCCTGCGCACGCGCGTCGCGCTGGACTACGGGGCGCCGCTGAGCCAAGTGGGCCAAAGGAGCATAGGCGTGCGTTTGGGTCACGTGACACAGAGGGCGCCTCATTCCGCCGGAGTCGGGGCCATTTCCTGTCGGTGAAGGTTGAAGGGCCCTAGGGGTCGAGCCGGCGTCGGAGAAGTATATTTATGGAATGTGACCTCGACTCGCCGCTGGAGGTCGAGAGTCGGACTTGGAATTCGCGCTCTCAGAGGCGGAGAGGCGTGGCTTGGGCCATAAGTCTCGCGCGCTAACCTGGGGGCGTGGCCTCGCGCATCTTGGTGACGCAACGTGGGGGCGGGCTCACCGCTGGGCGAGTTTCGGGGTCCTGTCGTGGGAGGGGCGGGCCTTCCCGCCGATACACTGGCAGATAGGTAGGTGTGGGAAAGAACTGTGTGTTCATGCTGTTGTCGCATTGACTTGTGGTGGCCTAACTTGAGTGATGGTGGTGACGTAAGGGGTTGGCCTCGTGAGAGGCGTGGCCTGGTCTCGGGAGGCGTGGCCGGGCATCTGAAAGGCGCGGCTCTGTTCCGCGCCTATCGGTGTGTGGGGCGTGGCCTGGCAGAGTTGGGGGCATGGTTGCAAGTAACTCCCTGCCAGGGGCGTGGCCCAGAATCCAGGCAGGGAGTGGGGACTAGTCTTCTGGATAAGTTTATTTATCGCGCTCAGGTCCTGGCACTGCGCTTTCTTCCTTAGGTGCCACCTCATGGAGACCCCGGCGGCTGCTGAGGGCTTCTTCCCCTCCTTTCTGTTCCTGGTGTGCGGGACGCTGGTGGCCGCCCTGCTGGGTGCCGCGCACAGATTGGGGCTCTTCTACCAGCTAATGCACAAGGTGCCTGGGTCCGGGCGGGCGGGCGGGGGAGAGGGGGTTCGGTCTGGGGACAGCCAAAGAAGGAGGGGCCTCAAAGAAGGAGCTGGCTCCTGCCAGCTCACTCACTTTGCAGGTGGGGAAAGCGAGCCCTGACTAGTCCAGAGTGCCTCTTGGAGAGATTCTTTCTAGGGCTTTGTCCCTGTTGCCAAGTCCCATGTGTGTATGCTTCCACTGGACTTTGCCTCTAGCAAGAGATAAGGAAAACCGCCCCTGCCTGGACGTTTACACTTCGCCTACTTCCTCACCCAGAGGCCTGAGTCCTTTCCACCGAGCACAGGGACGCCACTAGGATTGTCCTTTCCAAGTCCAGTTACATCAGTCCACTGAAGGCAGGCACGGGAGGGGGTGCCTGTGACATTCTTTTTTGGTACTGAGGATTGAACCCAGGGGCATTCTGCCTCTGAGCTAGACCCCCAACCGTTTTTTAAATTTTGAAACAGGGTCTCACTAAGTTGCTGAGGGTCTTGCTAAGTTGCTGAGGCTGGCCTCCAACCTGCGATTCTCCTGTCTCAGTCTCCCAAGTACTGGGATGACAGGTGTGCTCCACCACATCCAGCTGGCTGTGGTGGTTTTGTGACAGTTGACTCTGCTGAGCTTAATGCCTTAGAGGAATTTCTTCCTTGAACCTTATCACCTCCTGAAAGTAGGTACAGTTGTGTTTGTCCTCATTTCCACAAGAGGAAGCTGATATCCAGAGACCCTAGATGACTGATTTGAGAAGAGCTGACCCCACAAGTTTCACTCTGAACCCCTTGCTCCTCTTTCAGAAATGTACCCCTTCCATCATTCAGAGGTAGAATGCCCCTGGGTTCAATCCCCAGTACCACACATACAAAAAAAAAAAAAAAAAAAAGAGAGAAAAGAAATGTGTTCCTTCCAGTAATGCCAGTATTTGAGAGGCTGAGACAGGAGGATTGCAGGTTCAAGGCCAGTCTCAGCAACTTAGTAAGACCTTTAGCAACTTAGGGAGACCCTGTTTCAAAAATAAAAAATAAACTTGGGCTGGGGGTGTAGCTCGGAGGTAGAATATCCCTCAGCTCAATCCCTAGTACCCCCCCTACACCACACACAAAGAAATGTACCCCTTCCCAGACCCCCTCCCCAGACCTTCCTCCTCAAGCAGGGCCAATGCCACTGACTGTGAGGCGTGTGGAGATGTGGGCGGGAGGCTGGGCACACTCGATGCCCGGCACATGATGGCTGGCAGCCTGTCAGCTGGCCCTGGGCCTGCTCAGCAGTGAGAAGGAGGGAGCAGGTAGCTAGAGTTAGCAGTTCAAGTGCCAAGCCCTGCGGGGATACTAGAGAGTAGCAGGAGTTCTGGCAGGTGGCTCCCTGCCCCTGGCCATACTCCCCTGGATTCTCTACATCCACTGTCCTCTTTTCCTGATCACCCAACTACCCCCAAGACAGGCAAGCTAACACAGGAGGGTGCTTACAGCATATGTGGGTTCTGTCAGACTCCCAATCTTGCTTGGGCAAGGCTTCCTGTCCTTAGCTGTATGACAGAGATAATAGAGGATTTGATAAGATGGCTCGCCCTGCCCTGAGCTTAATGTGTAGTGTGGCATGTGTCTAACCTACACCTAGGTTCCCCTGACCTCTGACCTCGCTCCTGTCCCCTCTCCCAGCTTCCCATGCACTGGCCCTTGACAGTCTCGCTCCTCCCCTCCCCTGGCCCAGGTGGACAAGACCAGCGTCCGGCATGGCGGGGAGAGTGTGGCAGCTGTGCTGCGGGCCCACGGTGTGCGGTTCCTTTTCACGCTGGTTGGTGGGCACATTTCCCCGCTGCTGGTGGCCTGTGAGAAGTTGGGCATCCGAGTGGTGGACACACGCCACGAGGTCACGGCTGTCTTTGCCGCTGATGCTGTGGCCCGGTTGACAGGTGAGGGGGTGCAGAGAGGGCTGGGGGCTGGCATGGTGGTGGCAGGGGGCGTCTGAGAATGAGAGGTAGGTAGTTCTGGGGGTAGGCGGACAGCTGGGAGTGTGGGTGTGGCCCGACCTAATTCTGTGTTCCAGGGACCGTGGGTGTGGCAGCAGTAACGGCAGGGCCGGGTCTCACCAATACGGTGACGGCGGTGAAGAATGCTCAGGTGGCGCAGTCCCCGGTTCTGCTTCTGGGTGGTGCCGCCAGCACCTTGCTGCAGGTACCCTGCCTTCTGGGGTTGGCGGACACCCCAGGGAGGCTCCACAGACTCACGTGGTAACTATCCCACCCTGTCTCTGCCAGAAACGGGGTGCACTCCAGGCCATCGATCAGATGTCCCTGTTCCGGCCACTCTGCAAGTTTTGCGCGTCAGTTCAGAGGGTGCGGGACATTGTTCCCACCCTGAGGGCTGCCATGGCGGCCGCCCAGTCCGGCACCCCAGGTAGGTGGGGTAGGGTGCTGGGCAGTGGTCATTCCCGGGGACCCAGGGGTTGGAGGAGGTGCCGCAGGCTCAGCTCCCTCCCTAACCTGCAGGACCTGTGTTTGTGGAGCTTCCTCTGGACGTGCTGTACCCCTACTTCATGGTCCAGAAGGAGATGGTACCAGCCAAGTCGCCCAAGGGCCTCATGGGCCGAGTGATCTCCTGGTGAGCAGCGCCATTCCGGCCACACCTCTCCCCTCGCCTGCAGCCTCTTCTCCCCACGTACCCGTCCTCCTTTGACTCATTCATTGATGTACACGTGGATGGAGAGGAGCCAGCATCCCAAGTAGAAGGAGCAACATGTGCCAAGGTCCTGAGGCAGGAGTGACTAGATGGGTTGGGAAAGCGAGGTGCAGCCTTGTGGTAGGAGTGGGTGAGCAGAGAGAGGAGCAGAGGCTGAGCTCGGAACCGCCTCCCCATCCTCCCCCTCTTCTGCCTTCTCCTCCCTTCCCTTTGCCTGTTGTTTCTTCTCCTTCCAAATATTTAGCGAGCCCCAGCCATGTGCCAGATACCAGGACAGGCATGGGGTGACATCAGTGGACGAGATGAGTCCCTGAGAGGTGCTTTGAGGGCCGGCTCAAGCAGTAGTGCCCCCCCCCCCGTCTTGTTCTTTATTTTTTTGCTTTTGTTTTGGTACTGGGGATTGAACCCAGGAGCATTCTGCCTCTGAGCTACACCCCACCCCTGTTTTGTTTCTTATTTTGAAACAGTGTCTCGCTGTTTCAAAATAAGTCTTAGTTGCTGAGGGTCTCATTATGTTGCTGAGGCTGGTCTTGAACCTGCGATCCTCCTGCCTCAGCCTCCTAAGTACTATGATTACAGGTGTGCGCCACCACACCTGGCTTGTGGCCTTGTTCTTAATGCTGTTAGCCCTCTGCTCTCCTGGTCACCCCATGGCCTTCTTCCTTGGTCATCTTTCTCTCCCCTCTCCCTTCCCCCACCTCTCATTGCCTCTTGCAAGGCTGGCTCTTCCCTTTAAACTGTTCCCAGTGGCTCAGATGCTTCCTGCCAACACCCCTGTGTCTGTCTGCAGCTGAATTGAGAGTTCCCCGAGGGCAAGGCCTGGGTGGATTGCCCTTTGTGTCTCCAGGCCCCCCCCCCCCCCCCCACACACACACAGGGCCTTAAGGAAAGTGGAGGGGCGGGCTGGTGAGTAAGGAGAGAGTAACTTCGAAAGAAGCGGGAGGGGGTGATGTCAGCATCTTCCATGGGTCCAGTGTTTTGCAGAGAGCCTTGTACCCTAGGTGAATAGATGGTGGATGCTTGGGAGGGAGGGTCATTTTTTGCATTGTACTGAGGAGGAAGCCTAGAAAGGTGAAGTTACTCCTCCCAAGGCACACCCTAGGCCGTAGCAGAGCTGGAACCCAAGCCCGTGCCCATGTGACCTGCAGCCACGGCCTCTACACTGACACTGTTTTTGCAGGGGCTTTGTCCAGCTGGGGTGGCTTCGGAGGGCACATGGCAGCTGGGGACTTGGCCACTTGGTGTCCCCGGGCCATTGCTCATGCACCCTTGTTCCTTTCTCGCTCTACTCCCAGCCCCTTTCCCGGTCTCTCACCCTCCTCAGCTCCCGGAATCCCTGTGATGCATCCTGATAACATGGCTGCTCCCCTTCCTCCTCACAGGTACTTACAGAATTGCCTGGCCAACCTGTTTGTGGGGGCTTGGGAGCCTCAGCCTGAAGGGCCGCTGCCCCTGGACATCCCCCAGGGTTCCCCCCAGCAGGTGAATCACCTCCCTTCCCTGGCCCAGCACCCCTAGGTGGCAGGGCTCTGCAGATCCTCTCCCCGAGTCAGGATTGGGGCCTCAATCTTGGGGGCTCATGGTGACTCAGGGGCGACCAGTTGAGCTCCCTCTCTTGCCCCAGGTTCAGCGCTGTGTGGAGATCCTGAGCCGGGCCAAGAGACCCCTGTTGCTGCTGGGGAGCCAGGCCTTGCTGCCCCCGGTGCCCGCCGACAAGCTTCGGTGAGCAGCCTGGGCCACGCTTGTTCCTGGACCCTGGTCTTCTGTGTCCTGTGGGGAGGGGGCGGGCCCTTGGCCACACTGACTTCTTCCCTGCCTGGACCCCCAGGGCTGCTGTGGAGAAACTAGGTGTCCCCTGCTTCCTGGGGGGGATGGCGAGGGGGCTCCTGGGCCGCAACCACCCCCTCCACATCCGGCAGAACCGGGGTGCCGCGTTGAAGAAAGCAGACGTCGTCCTCCTGGCAGGTGGGCCTCAGCCCCTCCTCCCTTTCCTCCTCCCTCCTGGATCCTCCTTCCTCATGATCATCCTCCTCTGCCTCCACCCACTTCTCCTTTCAGGGGGTTTGAACAACCCTGAGTCTGAAGTTGAGGTGAGCACTTCCCAGGATGCACTGGTGTGCTGCGACCACTTCCCCACAGAGGATGGGCACCTAGCAGGCCCCTGCTTTATCTTACATACGTTTTCACACAAAATGCTTTGAATCCCGCCAGATGAGTAATAGGCATACCAGCTCTTGCTGTATATGTGTGTTTTTGTTTGGTAGTGGGGATTGAATCCCAGCCCTTTTTCTTTTTTTTTTGTTGTTATAAATTCTTTGTTTTGAAGCTGGGCATGGTGGCGCACGCTTGTAATCCCAGTACTTTGGGAGGCGGAGACTGGAGGATCTGGGTTCGCGGCCAGCCTCAGCTTGCGCTCTCTCTCTCTCTCTCTCTCTCTCTCTTTCTCTCTCTCTCCCTGTCTCCCTGTCTCTCCCTCCCTGTCTCTCTCTCTCTCTCTCTCTCTACCTGGTGAGGCCCTCCGCAACTTCATGAGACCCGGTTTCAAAATAAAGTATAAAAAAATAGGGCCGGGGGTGTAGCGCGGAGGTAGAACGCCCCTGGGTTCAATCCCCAGTACTGCAAAAAAAAAAAAAATTCTTTGTTTTGAAACGGGGCCTCACTAGGTTGTTGAGAATCTCGCTAAATTGCTGAGGCTGTCCTCCAACCTGTGATCCTCCTGTCTCAGCCTCCCAAGTACTGGGATTACAGGCATGTACCACCATGCCAGGTTACATGCATTGCTTAATGCATGTATGAGTTAGCTCTTGCTATATACAGTCATGCATTGCCAATGATAGGGATTTGTTTTGAGAAATGCACTGCTGGGTGATTTTGTCATTGCGTGAATGTCATTGAGTGTCCTTATGAAAGCTAAGGCAGCTTGATGTCACTGGTGACGTCACCCCATAGGACTGCAGTCATTCATGTGTGTGGTCTGTTGTTGACCAAGGTGTCATCATACGGTGCAGATGGTAATGACCATCCCAAACTCAATGGCTTGTCGTGGCTTACAGTTTCTCAAGACCCACCCATAAGTTCCAAGGTAGTTCTGGGTTTGATGGTTCTGTTCAGTGAGGGTACTGGGTTTGGCCTGGCTTGTTTGTGAGCCTGAATCTGTCTGGGCAGCAGTGCTGATCCAGGTGGATCCCACTCATTTGCTTGGGAGTTGGCTGGCTCTGCGACAGGCCCAGGATGCCTCGTCTGGAATAACGGTCCCCACCCTTAGATTACTTCCCAGTCTCCGTGTTCCACATCCTCCAGCAGCTGGCCTGGGCTGGTCTCTTGGTGGAGGATGAGAGACAGGCCTCTTTTTTTCTTTTTCTTTGCTATGCTGGGGATGGAACCCAGGCCTAATACATGCTGGCAAGTGCCAACTGCTGAGCCACATCCCCAGCCCTCGAGGCCTCTTGAGACCTGTTCTCAGGAATGGCACAGCATTGCTTCAGCCAGAAGCAATGCTCTGGCCAGAGCTGCTCTTGAAGTCAGCCCAGATTTGAGAGCTGCACAGTCACCTGGGTGTGGTGGCACATGCCTATAATCCCAATACTTGGGAGGCTGAGATAGGAGATTGCAGGTTCGAGGCCAGCCTTAGCAACTTAGTGAGACTCTTGGTAACTTAGTGAGACCATGGTTTCAAAATAAAAAATAAAATAGGCCTGGGGATGTAGCTCGGAGGTAGAACATCTTTGGGTTTAATCCTCAGCACCACAGGCAAAAAAAAAAAAAGCTGCAAGGTCATTCCAAATGGCATGGGTTCAGGGAGTGGTGAACGGGGACCGTTTTACAGTAATCCAGCATGCCACAGTGGATTAAAAGTGAGGCAGCAGGCATCACCTAGGGTGCTGGCCCTCTGACCATTGATGCCCTGCCCCTTACCCCAGGAGCCGTGTGTGACTTCCGCCTCTCTTATGGCCGGGTCCTCAGCCGCAAGAGCAAGATCATCATCGTCAATCGGAACCGGGAGGATATGCTGCTCAACTCAGACATCTTCTGGAAGCCCCAGGAGGCCGTGCAGGGTGAGCCCAACATCCTCACCTCATACATGGCCCCTCTCATGGCCTCTGCTGAATGCACTGGCTTAAGCCGGGTGCTTGAGATCAAGGCCCAGACCATGCCCCTCGCGGCACCCAGGAAACCTGAGACACATTTGACTTTCAGACTGAGGTGTGCTTCAGTGGGGACAAATGTCCAGGTGGGCACAGAGGGAGGCTTGGAAACGTGCCCCTGATCACATGCCTGGGTGCAGACCCTTCCATGCCGCCCTCAGGGCAGAGAGCTCACTTTTTGGCCCCTGAACCTCTCTGTCATCCTGTCCCTCTTTCAGTCCCTCTTCTGTGCCCTACTTTCCCCTTCATTCAAAGGACAGTGACTCTCCCCCGTAGCGTAGGTGACAGAGTACTCGAGTTGAGCAGAGAAGTGGCACTGTTGCATTGGTGATTGGAAATGTCCACCCTGGCAGCTGGCAGGCCACAGGCCAGAACGGGGACTGGCACCGGCAGAGTGGGGTTGTTATAAAGGACCAGGACGGAAGTGACACAGCCAGGAGTTGGGGGCGGACTGGGTGAGAAACTCAGCGTCTCTGAGCCCCGTTTGATCAGTTTCCAAGCAGGGACTGAGAGAAACCCATTGCTGGGCTGTTCATTCTTTAACTGCGGGATGCTCGTGGTGAGCTTCTGTGGGCTCAGATTTGAGAGACCAGCTTGGGTGGGTGGGTTTTTTTGTTTTGTTTTTGGTGGTGCTGGGGATTGAACCCAAGGGTGTTCTACCTCCAAGCTATACCCCTAGCCCACCCTTTTTATTTTTTGTTTTGAAACAGGGTCCCGCTAGGTTGCTGCGATTCTTGCTACATTGCTGAGGCTGGCCTCTAACCTTCCATCTTCCTGTCTCAGCCTCGCAAGTATTAGGATTATAGGCACGTGCCACCATGCCTGGCTATGCCTAATGCAATTTATTTATTGATTGATTTTTTTAGGGGGGGTTGCTGTAGATTGAATCCAGGGGCATTCTACCTCCGAGCTATTCCCCTGGCCCTTTTTTTTTTTGTGTGTGTGGTACCGGGGATTGAACCCAGGGGCGTTCTACCTCCGCGCTACACCCCCAGCCCTATTTTTTATACTTTATTTTGAAACTGGGTCTCACGAAGTTGCAGAGGGCCTCACTAAGTAACTGAGGCTGGCCACGAACCTGTGATCCTCCTGTCTTAACCTCCCAAGTACTGGGATTATAAGTGTGTGCCTCCATGCCCAACTCCCTGGCCCTATTTTTTTATTCCTTTTGTGGAAACAGAGTCTCGCTAAGTTGCTGACAGCCTTACTAAGTTGCTGAGGCTGGCTTTAAACCTGCAATCCTCCTGTCTCAGACTCCCAAGTACTGGGATTATAGGCCTACGCCACCATGTCTGGTTGCCCAATGCATTTTTTTTTTTTTGTGGTACTGGGATTGAATTCAGGGCATTCTACCTACAAGCTACACCCCCAGCCCTATTTTATTCTTTATTTGGAAACAGGGTCTCACTAAGTTGTGGAGGGCCTCACTAAGTAGCTGAAGCTAGCTGCGAACCTGCAATCCTCCTGTCTCAGCCTCCCAAGTACTGGGATTACAAGTGTGCACCACCACTCCTGGCTTGCCCTATTTATTTATTTATTTATTTATTTATTTATTTATTTATTTTGCGGTACCAGGGATTGAACGCAGGGGCATTCTTCGTCCGCGCTACGCCCCCGGCCCTATTTTTTATACTTTATTTTGAAACCGGGTCTCACGAAGTTGCGGAGGGCCTCACTAGGTAGAGAGAGAGAGAGAGACAGGGAGAGAGAG
>PVJS01059459.1:0-11524 GCA_004027185.1 Glis glis
GAGAGAGAGAGAGAGAGAGAGAGAGGAAGAGAGAGAGAGAGAGAGAGAGAGAGAGAGGAAGAGAGAGAGAGAGAGAGAGAGAGAGAGAGAGAGAGACAGGAAGAGAGAGAGAGTGAGCTGAGGCTGGCCACGAACCCGGATCCTCCAGTCTCCGCCTCCCAAAGTACTGGGATTACAAGCGTGCGCCACCACGCCCGGCTTTTCTTCCATTTTTCAAATTGCTTTTTCCCCTTAGAAATGTATCTTGGTCATTTTTCTGTCTCTCTCTGCTTTGTGATGGCTGCGCCATAATTGATCTAATTGAATCTGCTGATAGACATTTGGGTGGCTTCTACTTCAGTGCTTTTACAGAAAATGCTGTTGTGGACAGTCTTGTACAAGTAATGTACTTTTCTAGAAGTCAAAAACCCAGTGGAGCTGGGCGCCGTGGCACACACCTGTAATGCCAATACTTGGGAGGCTGAGACAGGAGGATCGCAGGTTCAAGGCCAGCCTCAGCCAATTTAGCGAGGCTCTGTTTCAAAATAAAAAAATAAGACACAAGGGCTGGGGGTGTAGCTCTGAGATAGAATGCCCCTGGGTCCAATCCCCAGTAACCCCCCACGCATCCCCCACAAAAAAGTCCAGTGCAAGGTAAGCCTGGCCAGGTGGAAAGACTCAACCGTGAGCATTACTGTGGCTGAGTCTTAACTGGCTGGGTTTTTCTCAGGGGTATCAGGGATCCTGGCCCGGCAGGTCCCCCCCTCCTTCTTTTCTTTGTGTGTGTGTGTGCGCGTGCGCACACGCGAGATACTGGGGATTGAATCCAGGGATGTTATAGCTCTGAGCTATATACCACCAGCCCCCCCTTCTTTTAAAATTTTTAAACAGGCTGTCTAAGTTGCTGAGGGCCTTGCTAAATTGCTGAGGCTGGTCTCAAACCTGTGATCCTCCTGCCTCAGCCTCCCGAGTACTGGGATCACAGTGTGCGCCCCCACCTGGCTCTGGCAGGTTGTGTCACCTTCCTGTGGGTCCCCCTGCCCACCAGGCCCGGGCCTCACCAGTTCTTTCCTGCAGGGTTGCGAGGAGCGGCTGACTCCCTTTGTCCTCAATCCGAGGCCCTGGAGTGCTGTGCGCGTGAAGGAGTATGGGTACACGCGACTGCACATCCTCAACGGGACCCACGTCCACATCCAGCAGGTGTCCGATGACCAGGTCAGTGAGGGGCGGGCTGAGGTCGCCTGACTGAGCAGCCAGGCCCAAATGTGCTGGAGCCAAGTAGTTAAAACCCTGGACTCAGCCGGGCGTGGTGGCGCATGCTTGTAATCCTAGTACTTGGGAGGCTGAGACAGGAGGATCACAGGTTCGCGGCCAGCCTCAGCTACTTAATGAGGCCCTCCGCCACTTAGTGAGACCCTGTTTCAAAGATAAAGAATATAAAATAGGGCTGGGGGTGTAGCTCGGAGGTAGAATGCCCCTGTGTTGAATCCCTAGTACCAAAAAAAAAAAAAAAAAAAAAACCCACACACCTTGGACTTAAAATTAAATTAATTCAATTTAATTAAACCTTGGACTCTAGAGCTGCAAACCCTGGATTCAGATCCTGCCTTGGCTCCCTACCAGCTGCATGACTTTAAGCCTCAGTTTTCCCATCCACGAAATGGGGATGATAATAGTTTCTGCCTCCTAGGATTATGTGGGGGTTGGATGGCTGATATGGAAAATGATTAGAACTATGTCTGGAACCGGTAGAGCTGATAGGTGTTTATCAGCGGGAGGCAGGGGAAGGGAAGGTGGGGGACGGGAGGCAAATAGAAGTTGTAGGGGCGGCTTCAGTTTACAAGGACCCCAAAAATAATAGCTTTTTATTTTTGCCATTGTGGTTTTAAAATATTGACAGTGTTATTATCTATTGAGCACCTGTTGTGTACCAGACACTGGGCTAGATGCTCTGTATTTAGTAGCATGTTGGTCACCGTAACAGTCCCACAGGGATGGATTTTCTTTCCGTTTTACAATGAGGGAAATGAAACTCAGAGAGGGGAAGGAGCTTTCGCAGGTTCACACAGCAGGAGGACGGTAGAGAGCCCACGCTTTTAGTACACGGGACTGCCGCTTATTTCCTGAGCGGTGCACACACCCCACGTGGGCTCCGGTTGGCATCGTGGCTTTCTGTTCTTATGCCGGCTCTGTGCAGCCGTTCTCTTGTTCCCTCCGTTGAACACAGCAGGGAACTTGGGCCCAGAGAGTCACCTGCTTAAAGCCACAGAGACAGTTGGATGTGCTGGAATATAAACCAGACCTTGTCTTGACTCCAGGATTTGTGCTCTTAACAATAATAACCTACACTTACACAGTGATTACCACGTGCTAGCCTCCCTTTTAGCCCCTGTGCCAATATTATCTCATTTAATCCCCCACATCTATGAGGTAGGTACATTACTATCATCTCCACTTTTCTTTTTTTTTTTTTTGCGGTACCGGGGATTGAACCCAGGGGCGTTCTACCTCCGTGCTACGCCCCCGGCCCTATTTTTTATACTTTATTTTGAAACCAGGTCTCACGAAGTTGCGGAGGGCCTCACTAAGGAGAGAAAGAGAGAGAGAGAGAGAGAGAGAGAGAGAGAGAGAAAGAGAGAGAGAGAGAGAGCTGAGGCTGGCCGCGAACCCGGATCCTCCGGTCTCCGCCTCCCAAAGTACTGGGATTACAAGCGTGCGCCACCACGCCCGGCTCATCTCCACTTTTCAAATGAGGAAAACTGAGACTCAGAGAGGTGTAGCAACTTGCTCCAGGTCACACAGTCCATCAGAGGCAGAGGTGGGGTTTGAACCTGGGCCACCTGACCCCAGATCTGGGCTTTCAGCCCTCACTGCCTTCCCCGCTTTTGTCCCTCACAGGATGGGAAGATTGTGGACGACGTCTGGGTGGTGAGACCCCTGCTCGGCCGGATGATGTACCTCTAGGGATGGAGACTGCAATCATCAGGAACTCTAGGCTTGGCCACTGTGGCTGGCGTGACCAGACAGCGCCGTGTGCTGGGAGGGGAGTCAGGGCAGGACCCACTCCCCTGCCCCCCAGAGGCCCTGTGTGGGATGGACACAGCCTTGAAGGAGCCCGGCAGCTCCGCTCTCCGGGACAAGTGGGAGTCCTGGCTGGCCGCGGAGGGAGGGCAGGTCGACTGGCACAGTGAAGAAGGCAGGCATCTGGCCAGCACAGCCCCGCCCTCCTACCGGCTCTGACGGGCGGGCACCGTGGGCCTCGGTAATAAAGAGGCTTCCAGCTGTGGCTCTGTGGACTTGCACTTCCGCTGGGCACCCCCAGCCACCTTCCCTCCTGCCCACCTGGTGAGGGGCGCAACTGCCCCAAGTCAGTGGCTAGGTGGGCACAGCTGTCATGACCCCACTCACCGGCAGGGGGCGCAGGGGCTCTTCCTTCCCGTCCTGGCCTTGGCTGTCTCTCAAGCTGGGCTCCCGCCTCAGTGACCAAGGGAGTCTCCCCAGGCAGCCTGTTTCCCAGCGAGCACTGCGTTACGGAGGACAGGGGACCTGTTGGCACCTGTCTCTGCTGGGGCAGCTTGACAAATCCTAGGAGCTCACAGACCTGCCAGTTTCTTCCCTCTTCTATTCCTTCCCCCCTTCTTCTCCTTCCCTTCTTCCAATCATTTATTATTCCACCAGGGTTTAACTGAGCATCTACCATGCACCAGGCCGTGTTCACAGTGCAGGGGAGGCAGCCACGACCAAGACAGAGCTCTCCCCTCAGGAGCCGGCACTGTCACTGGGAAATTGGACAATAAACAGATAAATGACTAGGTTAAAAGACAATAAATGCCCAGAAAGGCAGGGAAGGGTGATGGAGAGTAGGGAGAGTGTCTGTGAGCAGGGAGACCTCGCTGCGAGGGTGATATTTGACCCAAAGAAGATGAGGGAGGGCTGGGTGTGGTGGTGCACGCTTGTAATCCCGGTACTTGGGAGGCTGAGACAGGAGGATCGCAGGTTCACAGCCAGCCTCAGCTATTTAGTGAAGCCCTCCGCAACTTAGTGAGACCCTGTTTCAAAATAAAAAATATATAAAATAGGAGTGTAGCACGGAGGTAGAATGCTCCTGGGTTCAATCCCCAGTTCCACAAAAAAAAAAGAAAAAAATGAAGGAGGACACCGGTGGGGTAGTACCTGGGGAAGAACATTTCATTCTGTGCTATTGTTGGGATTGGGAGAAATAAAACACACAATTTAAGTGGGAGCAAAGAAATTTAGAGATTAAAAGATAGAAGAAGAAGAAGAGGAGGAGGAGGAGGAGGAGGAGGAGGAGGAAGAAGAAGAAGAAGAAGAAGAAGAAGAAGAAGAAGAAGAAAAAGAAGAAAAGAAGAAGAAGAAGAAGAAGAAGAAGAAGAAGAAGAAGAAGAAGAGGAAGAAGAATTCAGACAGAGGACAAGCAGGTGCAAAGGCCCTGAGACAGAAACATTTCTGCCCTGGTGGAGAATCAGTGCTGAGGTCCATGTGGTTGGAGCGCAGAGATTAGGGGGAGAGTGACGAGGACAGGGAGGTGGCGGGTCGTGTGGTACCTTGTGGGCCCAGTGAGGATGTTGGAGATGCGGGAGGGCCCTGAGCAGGTGCAGGAGGAGACCTGACTCCCGGAGTCCTGGGCAAAGGCTGGTGTCAGTCTCCGCCCCATGGTATGACCTCCTGTCTATTCCTCCATTGCTCCAATCAATTTCAACCTCTTCTGGATCTTATTCCCACCCACCCCTCACTTGGCCCAAGGCTCACCGACCTCCTGAAAGTTTCTGGAACATATCAAGCATGTTGTCACTTCCAGGTGTGTGCACTGGCCGTTTGGCCTTCCTGAGCTCTTTTTCCCATCCTCTCAACCTCAGGTCTCAGCCCCAGTGACCTCAAGCCCGGTGTGAGCCCATAATCCCAGTACTTGGGAGGCTGAGTCAGGAGGATTGCAGGTTTGAGGCCAGCCTCAGCAACTTAGTGAGACCCTCAGCAACTTAGTGAGACCCTGTTTCAAAAGAAAAAGGGGGGGCTGGGGGTGTAGCTCGGAAGTAGAACCCCTGGATTCAATCCTCAGTACCAAATAAAATAAAATAAACTGGACTCCAGTCGCTCTCAGTCCCACCCCTCTTACTTGGATCTACAGCTCTCTCATTCATTTCTCTTGTTCCTGGTCTTCCTCCTGGACTAGGGGGTCTGGGAGGGTGGAGACCAGGCACATTCCTCCTTGACTCTCTCACCTCCACCGTACCCGGCCAGGCCCCTCTCAGGCTGGGTTGGGGTCCCAGGCTCCCCCACCTCCCTGGCCTGCCCATTCTGGGCCTTCAATGCCTGATGCCGGGCCTCTCTGACTCCCCCACTGGACTGTCAACCTCGGCAAGGTGGAGCCCAGGGCTGCACCCTAGAATTGCCTAGTACAACGTAGATGCTTAGTAAATATTTGTTGCCTTAATGAAGGCTGCCTCACGCCAGGCCCTGGCCAGACAGCGTTGGGGACGGCGATGACTCAGCCCCAGTCCCGCCCTCTGGCAGCTCGCAGGCAGGCAGGGACACCGGGCTATCCAATCCAGGTGACTGACGAGCCATGGGGGAATGCCATGGGGGGTGGCCCAGTCTGGAGTCACCCGCTGAGGAGTCACTGCGGGCTGCAGCTGAGACCCAGCTGGCGCATCGTGTGGGTCTGTAACATTCCCTCCCGAGGTGGGCGAGGCTGTGGACATGCAGGCCTGGCGAAGGCCTGGCACCAGAGCCAGCCAGCGCTGCCACTTCCTGTGTGACTGCGGGCAAGTCGCCAAGCCTCTCTGAACCTCTGTTTCTTCATCTGTAACATAAGAATGATAATACTTTGTGGGGTCATCTTGGGATTCAATGATTGAAAGCTTTGATACCATCTTCAATTCCTCTTTTTCTCATGCCCTGTATCCAACTAGCTAGTAAATTCTGTGGCTTTACCTTTACAATCTCTTTACTCCTAGCCAGGCGCAGTGGCGCACGCCTGTCATCCCAATACTTGGGAGGCTGAGACAGGAGGATCGCAGGTTCAAGGCCAGCCTCAGCAACTTAGCAAGGCCCTCAACAACTTAGTGAGACCCTGTTTCAAAATAAAAAGGGCTGGAGATGTAGCTCGGAGGTAGAATGCCCCTGGGTCCAATCTCTAGTACCACAAAACAAAACAAAACAAAACAAAAGCAACAAAAAAAAACCCACACAACTCCACTCCTGCCACCTCCAGAGCCGCCACTGTGGTCCTGTCTACACCACCTCCCACCCACACCCTCAGGTCCCTGCTCCCTTCCTGCCTCTACTGTGTGTTTCCCAGGCACAGCCAAAGGAACCTGTGAAAGCCTGCATCAGGTCGCATCCCTCCTGTGGCTCCCTCTTATTCAGGAAAAGCCAGGTCCTCTCTGTGGCCCATAAGACCCAGCGCCTCCCTGCCCTCTCCCCTCCACACCTCCTCTGCACACGCCGGCCTCAACATCAGGCTGCCCCTTGCCTTCGCAGTGGCTGTTCCCTCTGCCCCGACATGGTTCCCCCAGTATCCACATGGCTCCCACCCTCCCCCTTTAGGTCTCCACTCAGTGTCATCTTCTCCGTGAGGTTTCCTGACCACCTCATTTAAAACAGCTTCAGCTGGCCGGGCGTGGTGGCGCACGCTTGTAATCCCAGTACTTTGGGAGGCGGAGACCGGAGGATCCGGGTTCGCGGCCAGCCTCAGCTCTCGTTCTCTCTCTCTCCCTGTCTCTCTCTCTCTCTCTCTCTACCTAGTGAGGCCCTCGGCAACTTCGTGAGACCCGGTTTCAAAATAAAGTATAAAAAATAGGGCCGGGGGTGTAGTTCGGAGGTAGAACCCCTCTGGGTTCAATCCCCGGTACCGCAAAAACAAAAACAAAAACAAAAACAAAAACAAAAACAAAAACAAAAACAACAAAAAAATACAACAGTCTCAGCTGGGTGTAGCTCAGTGGAAGAGCGCATGCCCAACATGCGTGAGGCCCTGGTTCCCTCCCCAACACTGCGAGAAATTCAAATAAAATAAAGCAGCCCCCAGGCCTCCCAACCCCTTTCCTTGCTTTACATTTATATTCATTCATTCATTCATTCATTCAATAAATGAATGAATTTATTGAGTGAATGAGTGAATATAAAAGCCCCCCCTTTTTGTGTGTGGTACTGGGGATTGAACCCAAGGGCATTCCATCTCTGAGCTACATCCCCAGCCCTTTTTTATTAATTGTTTTGACACAGGGTCTCACTAAGTTGCTGAGAGTCTCACTAAGTTGCTGAGGCTGACTTTGAACCCGCCATCCTCCTGTCCCAGCCTCTCAAGTACTGCAATTACAGGGTATGCCACTGCTCCCGACCCTGCTTTGCTTTTCTTCAGAACACTTAGCTCTTGTAGATATATGTTTAGTTTTAGTTTCTTCCACCCCAAGGCGAAGGTCACAGGCCACAGCAGTCTTTGCGGATTCTGTTCGCGCTGTCGCCTGGGTCACTGGTACTTGGTGCTCGACACCAGTTGACTGGTTGAAGGACGGAATGAGACACTCAGGCGCGATGCTTAGCACAGCCCCTGGCACGGAGGGAGCGCGTTCCAGAGAGAAGGAGCGACAATGACTTGGGTGAGTCACAGGAGGCCCAGCCCTTGGGATCTCCCACAGCTGGCCACAAGGGAGGCAGGCATGTCCGCCGACTGCCACAGCTGTCCTATGTGACATGCGTGGGAAGTCCCGGGTCGCAGGCTGGAGACCCTAACGCTTCTGGGAGGCTGCACAGATGAAATGAAGATACCTATATCAGAGGACACGGGAGGGTCTGTGACTGCTAAAATGAACATTGTCATTAAATCATTTCTGTTTTTTTTTTTCTCTTTTTCTTTTTGTAAGAGTTTCTAGCCGGGCGTGGTGGCACACGCTTATAATCCCAGTACTTGGGAGGCTGAGACAGGAGGATCCTGGTTCGTGGCCAGCCTCAGCTACTTAGTGAGGCCCTCCGCAACTTAGTGAGACTCTGTTTCAAAATAAAGAATAAAAAATAGGGCTGGGGGTATAGCCCGGTGGTAGAATGTTCCTGGGTTCAATTTCTGGTACTGCAAAAAAAAAGAGATTTTTCTTTTTTTTTTTTTTTTTGCAGTGCTGGAGATGGAAGGTCAGGGCCCTGTACATGTTAGGCAAATGCTATACCATGGAGCTACACCCCCAGTCCCCCCTTTTTTGTGGCACTGGGGATTGGATCCAGAGGCATTCTACCTCTGAGCTATATCCCCAGCCCAATTTTATTTCTTATTTGGAAACAAGGTCTCACTAGGTTGCTGAGAACCTTGCTAAATTGCAGACGCTGGCTTCCAATCTGCGATCCTCCTGTCTCAGCCTCCCAAGTACTGGGATTACAGGCATGCGCCACCATGCCTGGCTGCGAGACACTGTTAAAAAAGAAAAGCACATGCTTGTAATCCCAGTATTTGGGAGGCTGAGACAGGAGGATTGCAGGTTCGCGGCCAGCCTCAGCTACTTAGTGAGGCCTCTGCAATTCAATGAGACTCTGTTTCAAAATAAAGAATAAAAAATAGGGATGGAGGTGTAGCTCGGAGGTAGAATGCCCCTGGGTTCAATCCCCAGTTCCACAATAAATAAATAAATAAATAAATAAATAAATAAATAAATAAACGAACTTTAAAATTTTATTTTGCGGTACTGGGAATTGAACCCAGGGACATTCTACCTCCAAGCTATACCCCCAGCACTTTTTGTTTTGAGATAGGGTCTCACTAAATTGCTGAGAGTCTTAAGTTGCTGAGACTGGCCTCAAACCTGCGATCCTCCTATCTCAGCCTCCTAAATACTGGGATTACAGGTGTGCACCAGACCACCCAGCTATAAACTTTATATTTTGTAACAATTTTACAGAAAAATAATAAACCATGCCCAGCATTACACTTTTCTCTTTAAGATCAATTCCTAGAAGTGAAATTGCTGTATCAAAGAGTAGATGACAGCCAGGCATGGTAGCCCATGCTTGTAATCCCAGTATTTGGGAGGCTGAGACAGGTGGTTCAGCAAGTAGTGAGACTCTCATCAACCTAGGAAGACCCTGTTTCAAAATAAAAATAAAATAGGGCTGGGGGTGTAGCTCAGAGGCAAAATGCCCCTGGGTTCCATCCCCAGTACCACACACACACACACACACACACACACATACACACACACACACACACACACACATACGTCAAAGTGTAGATGACATCATTGAGTCTCTCTCTCTCTCTAGCTTATATTTTTAGTACTGGGGATTGAACCTAGGGGCATTTTACCTCTGAACTACACCCACGGTCTTTTATTATATTTATTTTTATTTATTTATTTATTTATTTATTTATTTATTTATTTATTTATTTCTGCACTGGGGAGGTTGCAGAGGGCCTCACTAAGTAGCGGAGGCTGGCCACGAACCTGTGATTCTCCTGTCTCACCCTCCCAAGTACTGGGATTCAAGCATGCGCCACCATGCCCGGCTCTTTATTTTTAATTTTGAAATAGGGTCTTTCTAAGTTCTGAGGGCCTCTGTAAGTCGCTGAGGCTGTCCTCCAACCTGTGATCCTCCTGCCTTTGCCTCTCAAGTACTGGGATTATAGGCCCGTGCCATCACCCCCACTTGTTGAATCCCTTGATGGATATCACCAAAGGCTGCCCAGATCACAGTTCACAAATAGGGTGTAAGATTGGCTTTTGCCAGGTGTGGTGGCTCACACTTGTAATCCCAGTACTTGGGAGGCTGAGACAGGAGGATCACAGTTTGGAGGACAGCCTCAGCAAGTAGTGAGACTATCATCGACCTCGCGAGACCCTGTTTCAAAATAAAAATAAAACAGGGCTGGGGGTGTGGGCCCCGAGGTAGAATGCCCCTGGGTTCAATCCCCAGTTCTGCAAAAAAAAAAGGCTTTTATTTTTTTTTTATTTATTTATTTATTTTTTTTGCGGTACCGGGGATTGAACCCAGGGGCATTCTACCTCCGAGCTACACCCCCGGCCCTATTTTTTATACTTTATTTTGAAACCGGGTCTCACGAAGTTGCGGAGGGCCTCACTAAGTACCTGAGGCTGGCCGCGAACCCAGATCCTCTGGTCTCAGCCTCCCAAGTACTGGGATTACAAGCGTGCGTCACCACACCCGGCTATTTTGTATTCTTATCAGCACTAATTATAATCTTTTAAAAATATTTTTCTAGAGCTGGGCGTGGTGGCGCACCTTGTAATCCCAGTACTTGGGAGGCGGAGACCAGAGGATCCTGGTTCACGGCCAGCCTCAGCTACTTAGTGAGGCCCTCCGCAACCTAGTGAGACCCTATTTCAAAATAAAGAATAAAAAATAGGGCTGGGGGTGTAGCTCGGAGGTAGAATGGCCCTGGGTTCAATCCCCAGTTCCGCAAAAAAAAAAAAAAAAAAAAATTCTAATACATCTAAAAAAGATCTCAGTTTAGTATGTATTTCATTAATTACTTGTTCATGAGTTCAACTTTTTCCCTATTTATTGTCTGGATTTGTTTCTGTTCATATCTTTCCCTATTTTCTGTTGTATAATCACCTCTCCTTCTTTCCTTCCTTCCTTTTTTTTTTTTTTGCGGTACTGGGGATTGAACCCAGGGGCGTTCTACCTCCGCGCTACACCCCCGGCCCTATTTTTTTATACTTTATTTTGAAACCGGGTCTCACGAAGTTGCAGAGGGCCTCACTAGGTAGAGAGAGAGAGGGAGGGAGAGAGAGAGAAAGAGAGAGAGAGAGAGAGAGAGAGAGCTGAGGCTGGCCGCGAACCCGGATCCTCCAGTCTCTGCCTCCCAAAGTACTGGGATTACAAGCGTGCGCCACCACGCCCGGCCCTTTTTTTGTGTGTGTGCTACTGGGGATGGAACCCAGGGGCATTCTACCTCTGAGCTACACCCCCAGCCCAACTTTATTTTTTATTTGGAAACAGGGTCCCGCTAAGTTGCCGCAAGCCTCACTAAGTTGCTGAGGCTGGCTTCAAACCTATATCCTCCCGTCTCAGCCTCCCAAGTACTGGGATTCCAGGTGTGCATCACCACACCTGGCCACCTCTCCTTTCTTATTTATCTGTAAATGCTTTTCACATTTGAAAGACATAAAACTTTGCTTGCTATCCATATACTGTGACTAATCTTTTTCCTTGATATATTGAAATTTATAGTTTTTTTGTGTGCGGTACTGGAAATTGAACACAGGGGTGTTCTACCTCTGAACTACACACCCAGCCTTATTTTTATTTTTACTTTAAAACAGGGTCTCCCAAGCTGGGAGTGGTGGCGCATGCTTGTAATCCCAGTACTTGGGAGGCGGAGACCGGAGGATTCGGGTTCGCGGCCAGCCTCAGCTCTCTCTCTCTCTCTCTCTCTCCCTGTCTCTCTCTCTCTCTCTCTACCTAGTGAGGCCCTCCGCAACTTCATGAGACCCGGTTTCAAAATAAAGGATGAAAAATAGGGCCGGGGGTGTCGCTCGGAGGTAGAACGCCCCTGGGTTCAATCCCCGGTACCGCAAAA
>PVJS01059460.1:0-11510 GCA_004027185.1 Glis glis
GGGGATTGAACGCAGAGGCGTTCTACCTCCGCGCTACGCCCCCGGCCCTATTTTTTATGCTTTATTTTGAAACCGGGTCTCATGAGGTTGCGGAGGGCCTCACTAAGGAGAGAGAGCGAGAGAGAGAGAGAGAGCGAGAGAGCGAGAGCTGAGGCTAGCCGCGAACCCGGATCCTCTGGTTTCCGCCTCCCAAAGTACTGGGATTACAAGCGTGCGCCACCACGCCCCGGCTTCCCTCCTTGAATACTTTCTAACTTGTAGACTTATGCCTTCAAAGGAAACATTAGAAGAATACTCTCTGGGAAAACTAACCTGTCTGGAAATAAAGTTACAGACTTACCTGTATTCACAGTGAAACTTAATTATGTCACTACTTTTTTGCTCTAAAGTAGCAGTTGTCAAGCTTTTGATTTCAGGACCACTTTAAATGCTTTTAAGTTATTTAAGCCGGGAGGGCATGGTGGCACATGCCTGTAATCCTAGTACTTGGGAGGCTGAGACAGGAGAATCAACTGGTTCATGGACAGCCTCAGCAATGTAGTAGGACTCTCAGCAACCCAGCAAGACCCTGTTTCAAAACAAAAAATTTAAAAGGGCTGGGGTGTAGCTGGGAGGTTGACTACCCCTGGGTTCAATCCCCAGTACCCCCCCCAAATAAATAGTTATTTAAGCACCCCATTTGCTTTTTGGTTTTTGAGTGGGTTATAGGTATCAATATTTACTGTAGTATAAGAATAAAAAATTAATCCTTTAAAAACAATAGTGATAACTGTACTACATATTAACATGATATACTTTTTATGAATAAAACAAAAAATAGAGTAGCATTGTTCTTGTATTCTTGTGACTCTAATCTAATAGAAATTGACTGAATTTTAATATCTGCTTCTGCATTTTGTCTCTTGTGATATCCCACATGTATGTAGCCTCTGAAAAATGTGTTCTTATAAGAAATTAAGAGTAAAAAGACATATAATGTGTTTATTATAATTATTATTTTATTTATTTTTTGGTGGTACTAGGGATTGAACACAGGGGCATTCTACCTCTGAGCTATACCCCCAGTCCTATTTTATTTTTTAAATTTTGAAACAGGGTCTCACTGAGTTGCTGGGGCTGGCCTCGAACCTACAATTCTGCTGTCTCAGATTCCCAAATACTGGGATTACAGGCGCGCGCCACCACACCTGGCTCTTAATGTATTATTAATAAAAGTTTTGTTCTTAATACTCCCTAAAAGTCATCTCTTGCTGACTGCCAGGGATTTCAAGACCATGCTTTGATAACAGCTGTTCTACATAAAAGCCTGCCAGTCATAACCCATCATAGAATTTTTAAACAGCATTTAGTGCTTTACTCTTAATAAATGAAAGGACAGCTGGAGATTACCACACAGTGAAGAAAACCTATAACATGAAAGATGGAAAAAAGTAACTTGGAAGAAGCAGAAACAGTATAAAGAAGAAGAAAACTTGGGAAAAAAACACGCTCATAGATTCAGAGGACTATAAGAAGCTATATATTTGTGAAAACAGACTGGAGAATATAAATAAGGAGCAACAGAGAGCAAAAATGAGCTCTTGGTAACTAAAAATATCGAAGTAGATATGAAATGTGGAAGTTACAACTAAAGTAATACAAGGAAATGTTCACAAGTTATTTTTGTAGTAGGAATAGGAAAAGACTTCATATACAAAACTTCAAAAGCAAGTTGCTTGTGTCAAAAAGTGAAATGATTTTGTTTACATAAGAAAGAGTTCTGTGCATTGGATGGACATAATGATAAAATAGGAGAAGATAATGTAAAAACTAACAAGGGGCTTGGGCAGGGTGGCGCCTGCCCATAATTCCAGCTACTCAGGATATTGATGCAGGAAGATCACAAGTTGAAGGCCAGCTTGGGAAATTTAGCAAGACCCTGTCTCAAAAAGGGCTGGGAATGTAGCTCAGTGGTAGAGTATTTTCGTAGCAAACATGAGGCCCTGGGTTTAATCCCCAGTGCTACTTTAAGTTTCGTCAGGGAATATGTACATGGATATTCATTCACATACTAGTTGTAGTGGCAGGAAGTTGGAGGCAGTCTAGTTGTCCCGTTTATCAGAGTGGTAAAAGTGAATGTACATTGTGTTAGTCTCTCAGGGCTGCCACAACAAAGTACCACAAACTGGGAGCCTAAAGCAATAGAAATTTATTCTCTCACATTTCTGGAGGTATGTAAACTTTCACACTTATATCCAAAATCAAGGTAGCAGAAGTCCCATGCTTCTTCCAAGAATCTGGGTACAGCCCTTCCTTGCCTATACCTAGATTATGGTGAAAGCTTTTACTCTTTGACATTCTTTTTTTTTTTTTTTTTTTGGTGGTACCGGGGATTGAACTCAGGGGCATTCTACCTCTGAGCTACACTCCCAGCCCTATTTTTTATTCTTTATTTTGAAACAGGGTCTCACTAAGTTGCGGAGGGCCTCACTAAGTAGCTGAGACTGGCCGCGAACCTGCGATCCTCCTGTCTCAGCCTCCCAAGTACTGGGATTACAAGCGTGTGCCACCACGCCCGGCCATTCTTTGACATTCTTGTCTTGCAGCAGTATCACTACAGTCTCCACCTCCGTTAAGTGACATTCTTCCTGTTTATCTTTTGTCTTTGCAGGGGATTTTTCTTATAAATGCACTACACCTATTGGATTAGGGCCCACTCTTAATGACCTCATTTTAACTTGCTTGTATCTACCTATTTCAAAATAGCGTCCCATTTACAGGTACCAGAGGTTAGGACTTTAACATACCTTTTTGTGTGTGTTGTGGGGAGGATTTTGTGTACTGGGGATTGAACTCTAGAAACACGGTTTCAATAAGTTGCTGAGGCTGACTGAACCTGTGGTCCTCCTGTCTCAGCATCCCAAGTACTAAGATTATAGGCATGTGTCACCACACCCAGCTATCACTTTCATTTGATGATAGAATGCTACTGTTCATGACCAACTCTGTGGTGTGGTTGGATAGATAACATCCAGTTCATGATGGGCAGCTCAGGTTGTACAGTAATATGCTGGCCCATGGTTAAATGTTGAGTCTCTACTGAGGCTCAGTAGCAGGCCACACAGTCCATTTCTCAGAGAAATGGTTTTCTGAAGAGGATGATAGGGCTTTGTTCCAAAATCCTAAAGACCTGTGCTGCAGTTCAACTATTGGGGTCTGCTAAAGGATCCAAGCAGCGTCTCTGTCTGCCATTGACACTTCATCCACCATTGGACCTGGTAGATCATTTGAACCAAGTGGCAGAGCAGCTTGCATGGCACCTTGGACCTTGCAAAGCTACTGTATCTCATCATGTCCCATACCACTTGACCCCCAGAAACTTCACTGGGGATGAAGGCCCCTGAATTTTTTGGTCAGATTTATTTCCCACCTTCTGGCATATAAGTATCTTACCAATAAGTCTAGAGTAGTTGCTAATTCTTGCTCACCAGGTCCAGTCAGCATGATATCAGTATAATGGACCAGTGATATATCTTGTGAAAGAGAAAAGCAATCAAGATCCCTCATCACGTAGCTGGGTGTGGTGGAGCACGCCTTCAATTCCAGTACTAGGAGGCTGAGACAGGAGGATCGCAAGTTTGAGGCCAGCCTCAGCAACTTAGATCCTCAGCAACTTAGCAAGACCCTGTTTAAAAATAAAAAATAAAAAGGGCTGGGGGTTTTATCTCAGAGGTAAAATGCCCCTGGGTTCAATCCCCAGTACCACACATACACCAAAAATAAAGATTAACACTAAATAATTTAGAAGTTTTATTCATATAGAGAAGAATGGGAAATGAGGATGAAATAATTTAAAATAATACAAATAGAATTGTTAGGGAATAAAGCCAAAGAAATCTTGTAGAAATTAGAATTAAAAGACCAAAAATGTGAAATACGGGTAACAAAATTAAAGAATTATCAGTCTGAAAGTTCCAGTTTTCAAATATTAGGAGTTCCAGAAGCAAAATTGAGAAGAAGTAATTCAACAAATATTTCAAGAAGACTTCTCCACACTAAAGGACATGCATTTGCAACTTGAAAGAGCCTATATCAAGCATTCATGACAGCAAATGTTAAAAGGCCTACATTGAAAGATCTCCCTTGCTCTTAGATAGGCAGAATAAATATTATCAAAATGGCCATTCTACCAAAAGCGATCTACAGAGTTAGTGCAATCCCTATCAAAATACCAATGTCATTCTTCACAGACCTAGAAAAATCAGTCATAAATTTCATATGGAGAAACAAAAGACCCAGAATAGCCAAAGCAATTCTCAGCCATAAGAACCATGCAGGAGGCATCACAACTCCTGACTTCAACTTATACTACAGAGATATAGTAATAAAAACAACATTGTATTGGCACAAGAACAGACACATAGGCCAATGGAACAGAATAGAAGATAGAGAAACAAGTCCACACACTTATAGCCAATTGATTTTCAACAAAGGTGCCAAACACATACATTGGAGAAAAGACAGCCTTTTCAACAAATGGTGCTGGGAAAATTGGTTATCCAGTTGTAGAAAAGTGGAACTTATGTCTCACCCTGCACAGGAATCAACTCGAGATGTATCAAAGACCTAGAAGTTAGACCAGAGACTGTGAAGCTATTAGAGGAGGGCATAGGTTCAACACTCCAACATAGAGGCACAGGTAGAAACTTCCTCTTCAAGACCCCCAAAGTTCAGGAAATTAAAACAAGAATTAATAAATGGGATGGCATTAAATTAAGAAGTTTCTGCTCATGACAGGAAACCATCAAGAGTCTAACGAGAAAGCCTATAGAAAGGGAGAACATCTTGCCAGTTATCCCTCGGATAGAGGACTAATATCTAGAATATACAGAGAACTTAAAAGACATTACACTAAAAAAAAACAATCAAGAAATAGGCAATTGAATTGAATAGACACTTCACAAAAGAAGAGATACAAATGGCCAATAAATACATGAAAAAATGTTCAACATCATTAGCAATCAGGGAGATGCAAATCAAAACTACACTGAGAATCCATCTAACCCCCATCATAATGGCAGTCATCAAGAAGTCAAAAAACAGTAAATGTTGGTGGGCATGTGGGGAAATTGGAATTTTTCTACACTGTTGATGGGATTGCAAATTAGTTCAGCTGCTATGGAGATCAGTGTGGAGATTCCTTAGAAAACTGGGAATGGATCCACCATATGATCTGGCTATGCCACTCCTGGGTATCTTTCCAAAGGGGCTGAAATCAGAGAACTACAGTAATATATGCATACCCATGTTCATAGCACAATTCACAATAGCCAAATTATGGAACCAATCTAGGTATCAATCAACAGATGAATGGATTACAAAATTATGGGATAGCCACACAATGGAATTCTACTTAGCAATAAAGAAGAACAAAAGTCATTTGCAAGAAAATGGAAGGACCTGGAGAACATTATGTTAAGTGAGATTAGCCAGTCACAGAAAGTGAAGAGTGTGTTTTCTCTAATATGCGGAAGCTAGGGAGTAAATGGGATGCCAGGGGGACCCTAGATAATGGAAGAAACCTCAGTGGAGCCAGGGAGGTGGTCTAAGGGAAGGAGAGGGGGAAGAGTGAGGTTCCTTGAAGGAATTACTACCATAGGTTATGTGTAAATGTGAAAATACCAATGTCAATCTCAGTACTCTGTATGGGGAAGCTGGGAGATGGGGAGGGAGCTCACCAAGTACTATGTGCATGTATGTCACTGTCAACATGATTTACATTATGATGTGAGACTATAATGCACCAATAAAAGCATTTTTTTATTTTTTATGTTTTTATTGGTGCATTGTAGTCTCACATCACAATGAGTATCAGTTCAATAAAAGCATTTTTAAAAAGCCTACATTGTGACATGTTATGGTGAAAATTTAGTAGATTCAGGAATAAAGAGAAGAACCTAAAATCTTCTAGAGATTTTATATAACCTTGGCTCCCAGCTTTTTTTTTCCCCGTAAACATTTCAGACCATCTAATAATAATTGGCTTGAATTCCAACATGGCAGAAGTTGGCCAGCGGTTAGCACTCAGTAAGGATTGTATGAACCATAAACTCTCCAGTTCTCTGTATTCCCCACTTCATAATGTTTCACTTTACTCATTTTCTTTACCTGTGTGACCTTTGAAGGCATTTAAGTGTGTGATCCTTGCTAACTTTTGGGTTCATATTCAAAGCCCTTTTAAAAAATTGTTGCTTCTGATTGATTGTGGCATGGGTAATTATAACAATACTAGGAATAAATTGACAGGTTTTTTGTTGATGTCATTCTTGTTGTGAGATATGGGGTCTTGCTGTATTTCCCAGGCTGGTCTCAAACTCCTGGGGCTCAAGCCATCCTCTCGTAGCTGGGACTTTAGGCATGTACCACCATGTCTGGTTAAGTTGTTTTGTTTTGTTTTGTTTTGTTTTGGTTTTGCCTCAAATTCGGGCTAGCATTGCCACCTCTATTTCCTTGGAAATGTAGTATGTCTTTAGGAGAATATGTTTATGTGTTTGTATGTATTCATGTCTATATAGATACGTGTATCTTTTTTTTTTCCCTTTGGTGATGGAATGGGGGTTAAACCCAGGGTCTCACACTTGCTGGACAAGCACTCTACTACTGAACTACACCCCCAGCCCTTTTCTACTTTGAGACAGGGTCTCCCTAAGTTGCCCAGGCTGTCTTGATACAAACGTTTGATCCTCCTGCCTCAGCCGTCAGAGTAGATGGGATTGCAGGTGTGCATTACCATACCCTTTGTATATCAGTCCATTCTTTATCCACTTAATATAAGCATTTGATAGATTCCTCTGGAGTCTGGTACTTTCTGTAAGAAGAAAGGCCCCAATTTTGTGAAGTAATGATATAATTTTTAGAATTTCTCAAATCAATATCACTAAAAACACTTATTTAACATCTTTCATATGTGTCCCTAACACATTGATTGGGCGTTCAGATTGGTCATTTATAGTGCTTACTAATTTTTTTTTGGCTCCCTTCCATCTTGCACTTTCGTGCCTTCCCTCCCCTATCATTGGGCCATGTAAACAATTCTTTTTTTTTTTTTTTTGTGGTACCGGGGATTGAACCCAGGGGCGGTCTACCTCCGTGCTACACCCCCGGCCCTATTTTTTATACTTTATTTTGAAACCGGGTCTCACGAAGTTGCAGAGGGCCTCACTAGGTAGAGAGAGAGAGAGAGACAGGGAGAGAGAGAGCGAGAGAGCTGAGGCTGGCTGAGGGAGAGGGAGAGACAGGGAGAGAGCAAGAGAGCTGAGGCTGGCCGTGAACCCGGATCCTCCGGTCTCCGCCTCCCAAAGTACTGGGATTACAAGCGTTCCCCACCATGCCCAGCCCATGTAAACAATTCTGACCGAAGAGTTGTGAATGGAAAGTGATTTTTGTCATTTCCAGGCTGATCATTTAATTGCCAGTATGAGACCTCCCAGAACTCTCTTTTCTTTCTGCTGCTGCAACTAGCAATGTTTCCAAAGAGTGGCTGTTCCCTATATCCCCAAAACCTGAGTTCCAGAGGAAGATGATTCGGCAGAGCAGACCATTAAAGTGAATAAAAAATAAATGTTTTAAGCTACAGATTTTTGGAGTTCATTATTACATTTAACCTATCCTGTTTGATACTGTACTGTACCAATAAAGTAAAGCAAGAATAATGAAATTAATGAGTTAAAACAATTAGTTAAAGGAAGCCATATTAAATAAAACCTGGAACCTGAGAGCAATTAGATTTTTAGTTTTTAGGGTAATTCTTATTTATAATATGAACATCTTTGGAGGCCTTAATTCTTAGAAACTGCAGTTCTGTTTGAGGGTATATACAATAGATTCAAGATATTACAAAACATTTTGCATAGTCAGCATAGTGTTGTATACATAAAAGTAGTCAGAAAATGATAAAAGTCTTACCCTGGAGAATCCTGGCTCTTACCAAAGCGGAGGTGGGGGAGGTCTTGCTGTGTTGCCCAGGCTGGTCTCCTGGGGCTCTAGCCATTCCCCCTCCTCATCCTCCCAAGTAGTGGGACTATAGGCATGTACTACCATGTCTGGCTAAGGGAGGTGTGGTTGTTTTTCTCAAAGTGATATGGAGCTAAAAGTTTTTTAAGAAAACTTGCTACATTATAAATATTTGTGACATAACACAAATTTTTTTTTTTTTTTGCGGTACTGGGGATTGAACCCAGGGACAGTCTACCTCCGCGCTACACCCCCAGCCCTTTTTTTTTTTTTTTTTTTTTTTTGCGGTACTGGGGATTGAACCCAGGGGTGGTCTACCTCCACGCTACACCCCCGGCCCTATTTTTTTATGCTTTATTTTGAAACCGGGTCTCACGAAGTTGCGGAGGGCCTCACGAGGTAGAGAGAGAGAGAGAGAGAGAGCGCCTGCGCGCTGAGGCTGGCCACAAACCCGGATCCTCCGGTCTCTGCCTCCCAAAGTACTGGGATTACAAGCGTGCGCCACCACGCCCGGCCTGGCCCTATTTTTTATACTTTATTTTTGAAACTGGGTCTCACAAGTAGCAGAGGCTTCACTAAGTAGAGAGAGAGAGAGAGAGAGAGAGAGCGCTGAGGCTGGCCGTGAACCCGGATCCTCCGGTCTCCGCCTCCCAAAGTACTGGGATTACAAGGACATAACACAATTTTGTGATACCATTTTAGAGCTAGAAGACTCTTTAGATACAACAGCCTCATTTTGTAGATATGATGTTATAAAAATGAGATGGAGCATATTTGAATTGCCTACTTTCTACATTATTTTTAGGTTTTAAAAATAGCATTTTGATGTCTCTTTCCCAGCTAATTTTTCTAAGTTTTCTTTGCCGATATTTGTTTTCCTTTTGCTTCCTCTTTTCTCTCCTTCATATTTAATCTTCACAATAATTCTAAGAAGTGAATTTTTTTTTTGCCCTTTTACACTTGTGGAGACTAAAGCTCAATGAGGTTAAGAAATCTGCCCAAGATCGTATTGCTAAGAGCTGGTATTTAAACACATTTTGTTGACTGTAGGAGCCATGTTATATCTACTAATATCCTAAGTATATTGAAGGTTTTTGTTTTGTTTTTTAATTTTGAAACAAGGTCTCGCTAAGTTGAAGCTTCGAACTTGTGCTTTTTCTGTTTCAGCCTCACAAGTACTGGAATTATAGGCATGCACAGTAACACCCAGCATATTGAAGATTTTTATACAAATGTGAAGGATGTTTTTACTTTGTATGATTAGTAATTAAAATTAGATTCATCATACTGACAGGAAACCCAGAACAATTTTTTTTTAATTTTTTTTGCGGTACTGGGGATTGAACCGAGGGGCATTCTACCTCCAGGCTACACCCCCAGCCCTATTTTTCATCCTTTATTTTGAAACAGGGTCTCACTCAGTTGCAGAGGCCTCACTAAGTAGCTGAGGCTGGCTGCGAACCTGGATCCTCCTGTCTCAGCCTCCCAAGTACTGGAATTACAAGCGTGCGCCACCATGCCCGGCCAACAGTTGTTTTAAAAGGTAGACGTTTATCCTTCTCTGTTGTGATGAAAGTCTAGAGGTGTAAGTATTTAGGGTTAGTATGAAGACTCCACCATGACATTAGCCCTCTCTATGTTAAACACATGACTTTTATGTTCAAACTACCTGCTCATGCTCCAACATTCTACTAGAATGATGGTAAAACATGGCAGAAAAGGTAAAGAAAAATCATTCTTTCTTTCTTTTAGAACATATCCTGGAGGTCATACAGGACACTTCTGTTTGTATCCCGTTGGCCCAAACTTAGATAGCCAACTCAGAGGCTGAGAAATACAGGCTTTCTGCTAGATGTTCATCTGTCCAGATATAGATAGGTAGGTAGATAAGTAGATAAAGATATATGATGGCAAACTCTATTCCTGTGTTCATTTATAGTTTAGGAAAACTTTAAATAGGTTAAAGAGATCTCTTTATATACATGGAAGAAAAGTATGGTCAAGTATAAGGTTGGTATTTTACTTTAAAATATTGTTGGCAAAATAAATGGGGGAGGAAAGAATGTTCTTGTCCCACATAGCAAATAGAATATGATTAATAAAACAATACATATGGATTCACTTCAGGATCTGAAAAGTAGAATTAAATTTCAAGGCTTTACCTCTTTTATTTCTCACTCCCATCACTGTATGTGTGTCAAAATACCTAATTCATATGCCTTTCATTGCCCTAATAGTGATTTACCTAACCTTTATGGACTTTTACTCATCTTGATAGAAGTCACTATTGTTTATACATTAATGATTTACTAAATTTAATGAATAGGAACATTTATTTCAGATGGATTCTGTTTACCATAGTTATATTAGTCTTACAAACTGAAGATCAGTGAGGTCACATGCCTTTGTAAATGTGTCCAAATTATGAACTTTTTAATTGCTATAAATTTAGAATTCCAGTAAATATGCCATTTTGTAAATCGGTTACCATTTTGTTTAAAATAGCAAGCAAAACCATAAATCTTGCTTATTTATCTTTGCATTCTAATGGAGGATTTTGTGTTTTCTTCAAAATTAGTGAATACCTTTGGAATTTTTGTATCACAACCCCAAATTATTAGATCTAATGAAAACTATGGGAAACTTTTGAAATGAAGTTATAAGTTTACTTAGGCACTTCTTACCTTAGGAGCTACTTATAGATCTTTTGTTTAGAACAGATTATTAAACTGATGCCCTTATGATTTGATTATAGATTTCACTTAAGTTTTCTGTAACTGGGTTCAGAGCCATGTAAATGAGCTATTCCAGTGGACATTAAAGTATCTTTTCATTTAATTCTTTTCTCTATTGGCCTTAAAACAGAACGTCTGTAAAATCATGTAGTGATTATTTTACTTTTTAATTTGGTACTAGGGAGTTAACCCAGGGGCATTCTACTTCCAAAATCATGTAATGATTATTTTACTTTTTAATTTGGTACATTCTACTTCCAAGATACACCTCTAGCTCTTTTTATTTTTATTTTGAAACAGGGTCTTGCTGAGTTGCTGAGGGTCTTGCTAAGCTGCTGAGGCTGGCTTCGAACCTATGATCCTCCAGTCATGTAAGGGAATTATAGGTGTGTGCCATGATGCCCAGCAGCTAGTAATTGGTTAGGTTTTGATTCCTATTTTCACTTTTCCTTCCTAGTTCTTAACATCACTCTGCTTTGTTTAATTTCTTTTGAATTTCATGTTATTCTTTAGTCCAGTGACTTTCTGGGAATCATGAGCAGTGGAGCTTTTTCAAAATTCAAGACGCTAGCCGGGCGTGGTGGCGCACGCTTGTAATCCCAGTACTTTGGGAGGCGGAGACCGGAGGATCCGGGTTCACGGCCAGCCTCAGCTCTCTCTCTCTCTCCCTGTCTCTTTCTCTCTCTCTCTCTCTCTCTCTCTCTCTACTTAGTGAGTCCCTCCGCAACTTCATGAGACCCGGTTTCAAAATAAAGTATAAAAAAATAGGGCCGGGGGTGTAGC
>PVJS01059461.1:0-11510 GCA_004027185.1 Glis glis
TCTCGCTCTCTCTCTCTCTCTCTCTCTCTCTCCCCCCTTAGTGAGGCCCTCCGCAACTTCGTGAGACCCAGTTTCAAAATAAAGTATAAAAAATAGGGCCGGGGGTATAGCGCGGAGGTAGAACGCCCCTGCGTTCAATCCCTGGTACCGCAAAAAAAAAAATGTACAGTTTCAATATGTCTTATGTTACAGCAACAGGTGAGCGTTTTAACATCTAAAATATGTATTTCACTATCTTAAAATAAAATTTTGTATTTCTTAATTTTGGGCTAAATTTTCATCAGGTTTACTGTTTTATTTTAATTAAAATAAAATAGGTAGGATTATGTGAACTCTGAAATTGGGTTAATTTCAGATTAATTCTTTTCTTATAACATTTTTCAGTAATATTGACTTGGATCACATGGAAAAATATTTTTAAAAGCATATTTTTCCTATCAAAGTAGTATTGACTAGAACACTTCAGTGGACTATTGTGAGTTGTACTCAAATGTAAATATTTTTCAATATTGCTTTTAAAAATTTGCAGCAAATGTTGTTTTATATAGCATTCAGGAAAAAAAATGTGATTTAGAAATTATTAAGCTAAGCCAGGTGTGGTGGCGCATACTTGTACTCCTAGTACTTGGGAGGCTGAGACAGTAGGATCGCAGGTTCAAAGCCAGCCTCGGCAATTTAGCGAGACTCTCAGTACCCTAGTGAGACCCTCTTTCCAAATAAAGAAACATTTGGCAATGTCTAAAGATGTTTTTGGTTGTCACAGCTAGAGAGGTTGACCTGGCATATTGTGAGTAGGGATCAAAAATGCAGCTAAACATTCTACAATGCACAAGTCAACACCGCCCCCCCCCCCCCCCCCCCGCACAGACACAAAAGAAAGAATTATCCAGCTCAAAATGTCAGTAGTACCAAGGCGGCTGGGCTTGGTGTTATACACCTGTAATTTCAGTACTTGGGAGGCTAAGACAGGAGGATAACAGGTTTGAGAACAGCCTTAGCAATTTAGCAAGGCCCTCAGCAACTTAGTGAGACTTTTTTCAAAATAAATAAAATAGGGCTGGGGGGTGTAGCTCAGAGGTAGAACATTTCTGGGTTCAATCCCAGTAACAATAATAACAATAATAAAAATAAAAATAATAATAATAGGCATGGTTGCTGGTGCACACCTGTAATCTCAGTACTTGGGAGGCTGTGACAGGAGGATCACAGGTTCGGGGTCAGCTTCAGCAACTTAGCAAGACTCTGTTTAAAAATAAAAAATAAAATTAAGCTGGAGGTGAAGATTGGAAGTAGAACCTCCTGGATTTAACCCCCAAACACATACACATGCATGCACACACACACACATGTAATCTGAATTGACAAACTCAGTCTAAAATTCTTATCCCTCACTTATATTGATTTCCCTGAGAACACCAGAGATATAAAACCACTCTTCCTTCTCTCCTCCTCCTGCTTCTCCTCCTCCTGCTTCTCTTCCTCCTCCTCCTCTTTTTTTTGGCCATACTAGGGATTGAACCAGGGGTGCTCTACCACTGAACTACCTCACCAAGCCCCCCTTTTTACTTTTCTTTTTTTGGTGTGTGGTAC
The DNA here is from genome assembly GCA_004027185.1 of Glis glis. Lineage (NCBI taxonomy): Eukaryota > Metazoa > Chordata > Mammalia > Rodentia > Gliridae > Glis > Glis glis. The sequence goes on from PVJS01059461.1 coordinate 1,591, forward strand.
TGGGGAATTGAACCCAGGGGCATTCTATGTCTGAGTTACACCCCCAGCCCTATTATTTTTTTTGTGTGTGTGGGGGCTGGGGATTGAACCCAGGGGCATTCTACCTCTGAAGTATACCCCCAGCCCTGTTTTATTTTTATTTGAGAACAGGGTCTCACTAGGTCTCCTACTTGCTGAGACCGTCCTTGAACCTGTGATCCTCCTGTCTCAGTCTCCCAAGTACTGGGATTACAAGTGTGTGCCATCATGCCTGGCTCAGCCCTATTTTATATTTTGTTTTGAAACAGGGTCTTGCTAGGTTGCTGAGATCACTGTATTGCTCACTGTATTGCTGAGGCTGTCTTTGAACCTGCCATCCTCTTGTCTCAGCCTCCCAAGTACTGAGATTACAGGCCTGCGCCATCAAGTCTGGCTTATTATTATTATTATTTATTTTTTTTTTGTGGTACTGGGGATTGAACTCAGGGGCATTCTACTTCCAAGCTACACCCCCAGCCCTATTTTTTTTTTTTTTTTTGCGGTACCAGGGATGGAACCCAGGGGCATTCTACCTCCGAGCTACACCCCCGGCCCTATTTTTTATACTTTATTTTGAAACCGGGTCTCACTAACTAGCTGAGGCTGGCTGAGAAGCTGGATCCTCGGGTCTCCGCCTCCCAAGTACTAGGATTATAAGCGTGCGCCACCACGCCCAGCCCTCCCCAGCCCTATTTTTTATTCCTTATTTTGAAACAGGGTCTCACTAAATTGTGGAAGCCTCACTAAGTAACTGAGTCTGGCCGCGAACCTGCGATTCTCCTGTCTCAGCCTCCCAAGTACTGGGATTATGAGCATTCGCCACCAGGCCCGGCATATTTTTTTTTTTGAAACTAGGACTCACTACATTGCTGAGGGCCTTGCTAAATTGCTGAGTGTGCCACCATGCCCAGCCCCTAAATACTTTATTTTTGGTGGTACTGGGGATTGAACTCAGGGGCATTCTACCTCCGAGCTACACCCCCAGCCCTATTTTTTGTTCTTTATTTTGAAACAAGGTCTCACTAAATTGCGGAGGGCCTCACTAAGTAGCCGAGGCTGGCTGCGAACCCAGATCCTCCAGTCTCAGCCTCCCAAGTACTGGGATTACAAGCGTGTGCCACAATGCCCAGCTACTTTTTTTGTGTGTGTGTCGTACTGAGGATAGAAACCAGGGGCATTCTACCTTCAAGCTACACCCTCAGCCCTACTTTTTATTTTATATTTTGAAACAGGGTCTCCCTAAGTTGTGGAGGGCCTTGCTAAGTTACTGAGGCTGGCTGCAAACCTGTGATCATCCTGTCTCAGCGTCCCAAGTACTGAGATTACAAGCGTGTGCTACCACGCTCAGCTCTTATTTTATTTTATTTTTATTTTTTTGTGGTACTGGGGATTGAACCCAAGGGCATTCTACCTCTGAGCTACACCCCCAGTCCTATATTTTAGTCTTCATTTTGAAACAGGGTCTCACTAAGTTGCGGAGGGCCTCATTAAGTAGCTGAGGCTGGCAGCGAACCTGAGATCCTCCTGTCTTAGCCTCCTAAGTACTGGGATTACAAGCGTGCGCCACTATGCCTGGCCTATTTCTTATATTGACACAGGGTCTCACTACGTTGGGGAGGGCTTCACTAAGTTGTTGAGGCTGGCCTCAAACCTGTGATCCTCCTATATCAGCCTCCCATGTACTGACATTACAGGCATGAGCCACCATGTCCAGCTTAAGTGTTTTAATTACTGAAGAAAGTCTTCTATTTTTGGAAAGAGATTATGTAAAATTGGTATTTCTTCCTCAAATACTTGGGAGAATTCATCAGTAAAGCCATCTAAGCCTGTAGTTTACTTTGTGGGAAGGTTTTTAAATGCAGAGCTATTCTAGTTATCCTAATTTGGTTTTACCCCTCCACCCTCTTGGTTTTCATTATTGCCTTTCAAAAAGAGGATTTTATTTATTTTTGGTGGTACTGTGGATTGAACCCAGTGATGCTATGCCACTGGGGTCCAGGCCCCCTAGTCATGCTTGAGGGTGAGCCTTTCGAAGAGATACTTGCCCAGCCCAGCCTGGGGGCCAGCCAGATGACGGAGTTTGGTCAGATGGTCAACCATCTTCTTGTGGAGCTTCATCTCCTCATCCAGGAAATGGTTCTCCAGGAAATCACAGAGATGGGGGTCTGTGCGGGCAGAACCCAAGGCATGAAGATCCAGAAGGGGTTGGTTCAGGTTCTTCTCTAGGGCCATGGTGGCTTCCATGGATGGAGTCCAGGGTCTTACCCCACTCATCTTGAGAAGGTTTCTGCATGTCCTGGAAGAGAACGCGTCTGCCATGCTGGTTTTGCATCCTCAGCGCTTTTCATTGGCCAACTCGCGGAAGAAGTGGCCCACACCCTTTGGGGCCACATCGTCGCAATCGAAATAGTAGCCCAGAAAGAGGTAGGTGTAGGAGGCCTGCAGGTGCAAATTGACCAGGCAGTTGATGGTTGCCTCCACCTCGGTGGAATAATTCTGACCAATCTGGGAGGTCATGCTTGGTCCGCAAGAAACAGCTAACCACAAAGAACGGAGTTGGCTGGTCCTAGAAGCAGGAGATGATGAGAAGGTGGTCCCGGAGGTTACGAATGGAGACAAGACTGGAAAGCAGTTGGAGGCTGGAAGAGGGGGGGTCCCCGGGTCTGTTCCTTTCAAACACTTGAAGCAAGAGACAGATCCACAGGACCTTTACGTGGGCTGACAGGACCAAGTCTTTTACTCACAAACCTTTGGGGGATATTCCAGATCCAAACCTGTAATAGTAGCATTCAGGACTCAGCTTAATACACAATTTGAAAATTTGTATTTCTATCAGTCTAGGTCATTGTTATTTCCTGCTCTCTCAATATTTGACTGTTTATGTGTAGTAGCAGAGAAGGCAGATGACTGGATTGATACTGTGCTGAGATTTGCTGGGTCAAAGCGTAGATGGGAGTGATCAGCCAGAAAGAAGGCAGTTGAAATGATGGAATTTGAGATTTACATGGCATGGGTAGGTAGTGAAGCCAGATGAAAGGTAGATTGAGAGAAAAGGGAGGAGTTAAAGAGACTGTGCATCTAGATGAGGTAACACAGTGGCTATAATGGAGTAAGGGATTGAGACTGATGAATAGCTAGGGGTAGTGATCAGAGATAGGGATTTTAGGGTTTTAAGATTATGGGAATCAGCCAGATGTGGTGGTGCATGCCTGTAATCCCAGTACTTGGGAGGCTGAGATAGGAGCTTTGCAGGTTTGAAGCTTCAGCATTTTTTTTTTTTTTTGCGGTACTGGGGATTGAACCCAGGGGCATTTTACCTCCGAGCTACACCCCCAGCCCAATTTTTTATTCTTTATTTTGAAACAGGTCTCACTAAGTTGTGGAGGGCCTCACTAAGTAGCTGAGGCTGGCTGCGAACCCGAATCCTCTGGTCTCAGCCTCCCAAGTACTGGGATTACAAGCATGCGCCACCACGCCCGGCTGAAGCCTTATCAGTTTAGTGAGGCTTTCAGCAACTTAGCGAGACCCTGTTTCCAAATAAAAAATAAAATTGGGCTGGGGGTGTAGCTCAAAGTTTGAATGCCTGTCAGTTCCATCCCCATTACCCCCCACCACATACAATTACACACAATTACAGGAATCAAATAGGCCCTGTCAAAGTCCAAGGTATGTTCCTGGTAGTTAGATGCCAAAGTGAGATGAGGGTGAAGAACATGATTGTTGAAGATGCCTTGGATTCAGGTAGACATTGGAGTGGATTGGAAGCCTGTGCTAGATGCCAGTGACTGGAGAGCTGTTAGATAATGGTAATTATCTGGAAGACGATTTAGTTGGATATTATGGGTTACCAAGGAATGGTAAGAAATGTTCCAAAAGCTGGAGGAAAATATGTAGGAGTAGTTTTGAGAATGCTGGCTCTGTCTTTTAGCCCCAGAGTATGAATTTGAGAATTGGTGAATGAACTGCTATAAACTGACAGTGACTGCCAGGAAAGTAGTGCCCTAGAGAAGGAATTAGCCTTCAGTTTGAGGGATGGGGATGGAGAAAGGCTCCTATTAGGTTGACAGTGGAGAACAGTTGGTGGGGGGAGGTTTCTACCCTCATTAGTAGTACTCTGAGGCTCAATAGAAGAGTGTGAACTAGTAAGGGATTAAGAGAACAAACAGGGTCCCAAAGAGGATACTGGGTTTGGTGGGTTTGGAAGTGATGGAGGGATTATATTACATGACAGATTACTTTCTAGAAGTCATGATTCTTGTATACTCATTGGAAGTACTAGGATTAGGATTCATATCACTCAGGACTTACTGATGTGTGGTGTATTAGAGGACTGCATTTTAAATTCTTACACTTTTGTTCTCTGATAATATGCTGTTAGTTTTTTTGTTTTGTTTTTGCGGTACTGGGGATTGAACCCAGGGGCATTCTACCTCCGGGCTATACCCCTAGCCCCTTTATTTTGAAACAGGGTCTCACTAAGTTGTGGAGGCTTCACTAAGTAGCTGAGGCTGGCCGTGAACCCGGATCCTCCGGTCTCAGCCTCCCAAGTACTGGGATTACAAGCGTGCGCCACCACGGCTGGCTTTGCTGTTAGTTTTTTGTTTTTGTATTTTGCTATGCTGGAGATCAAACCCAGGACCTCGTGCATGCTATGGAAGCATTCTATCACTGAGCTACACCCCCAGCCCTACCGGCTCCTCCCACCTTATTTTGAGACAGATTCTCCCTATGTTGTCCACCCTGTCCTCAAACTCCTGGGATCAAGTGCTCTTCCTGCCTGAGCCTCCAAGTACCTGGGAATGCAGGCTACAGTTAATTTTTTAAGTAATATAACTGTCATTGACTTAGAAAGTATGGTCAGTAGTGATCCTCAGATTATTGAGACGTAGATTTGTTTGTGTTCTATTAAATGTTAGATATAATTAATCTAACATTTGGTGTATGTATTTCAGACACAGTGCTAGGTGTTAATATAGATTATCTAGAGTCTTCACAACAACTTTCAGTGTAGACTCTATCCTCAATTTACAGATAAGGTAATTGAAGCTCAGACATATTCATTAACTTGAAGGTCCGGCATCTAGTAAGTGGTGTATTTGACTCCATAGTCAGTATTTTTTTTTTTTTTTTTGCGGTACCAGGGATTGAATGCAGGGGTGTTCTACCTCCACGCTACACCCCTGGCCCTATTTTTTATACTTTATTTGAAACCGGGTCTCACGAATTTGCGGAGGGCCTCACTAAGTAGAGAGAGAGAGAGAGAGACAGAGAGAGAGAGAGACGGAGAGAGCGAGAGAGCTGAGGCTGGCCACAAACCCGGATCCTCCGGTCTCCGCCTCCCAAAGTACTGGGATTATAAGCGTGCGCCACCATGCCCGGCTTCATAGTCAGTATTTTTCATTGTGTTTTTTCCCCTGATCCCCACCTTGAGCTTGTGGTATCCCATACCAGTTCCTAAATATACACAATCCAGTTTTTGTCTAGTGTGTGGCCTTAACTGTAGTCTGTATTTGTGTTAGAATCCTAACCAGACTATCTTGCTGTTTCTTTTAATGTCCACTCCCACCAGCTTCTCATGGTCATTTTTTTGGTACTGGGGATTGAACCCAAGGGCCTTCTACCTCTGAGCTACACCCCAGCCCTATTTTATTTTTTATTTGGAAACAGGTTCTCATTAAGTTGCTGAGAATCTCACTAAGTTGCTGAGTCTGGCTGCGAACCTGTGATCCTCTTGTCTTAGCCTCCCAAGTACTGGGATTAGAAACCTGCTACACCACACCTGGCTCTCATGGTCATTTTTAATTTCATCTTCCTTAGTAGCAGCCATTTTGTATAATTTGTACAAATAGTATATTTAGAAGAGTGACTTTAAGCCAAGCATGGTGGCACATGCCTGTAATCCCAGTACTTACTTGGGAGGCTGAGACAGGAGGATCACAGGTTTGAGGACAGCCTCAGATCCTGTTTCCAAATAAAAATAAAAAGCCGGGCGTGGTGTTGCATGCTTGTAATCCCAGTACTTGGGAGGCTGAGCCCGGAGGATCCGGGTTCACTGCAAGCCTCAGCTACTTAGTGAGGCCCTCCGCAACTTAGTGAGACCCTGTTTCAAAATAAAGAAAAAAAAATAGGGCTGGGGTGTAGCCTGGAGGTAGAATGCCCCTGGGTTCAGTCCTAGGTACTGCCAAACAAACAAACAAACAAACAAATAAGTAAAAATAAAACAGGGCTGGGGGATGTAACTTGGAGGTAGAATGCCCCTGGGTTCAATCCCTAGTAACACACACACACACACACACACACACACACACACAGAATTTATATTTAAAATCTTCATATTGTTCATTCATAAATAACTTGAAAAGGTCTGGTTCTCAGTGCTAATATCTGTGGGTCATTGTTTTCAACAGTTTACCTCCTAATTTGTTACCACGTTTCTGTCCTGTTGGTGAGAGTTTCACTTGGGATAGACTCAAAGACTTATTACTAAAATCTAAGTAGATTTGATTTTCTCCTAATTGTTTTTTCCTTTAGACCATTATAATGGCTATCTTAGAAGAAAACTAAATTATTTTGGCTTTTATTTTTTATTTTTTATTTTTTTGCGGTACCAGGGATTGAACGCAGGGGCGTTCTACCTCCGCGCTACACCCCCGGCCCTATTTTTTATCCTTTATTTTGAAACCGGGTCTCACGAAGTTGTGGAGGGCCTCACTAAGTAGAGAGAGAGAGACAGGGAGAGAGAGAGAGAGAGAGAGAGAGAGAGCGAGAGCTGAGGCTGGCCGCGAACCCGGATCCTCCCGTGTCCGCCTCCCAAAGTACTGGGATTACAAGTGTGCACCACCACGCCCAGCTTTTATTTGTTTTTATCAATTAATTAAATAATTTTTTTGTGGTACTGGGGATTGAACCCAGGGGTGTTCTACCTCTGAACTATACCCCAGCCCTATTTTATTTATTACTATTATTATTATTATTATTATTCTTATTCTTATTTGCGGTACTGGGGATTGAACCCAGGGGCATTCTATCTCCGAGCTACAACCCCAGGCCTATTTTTTATTTTTTTTATTTTTGAAACAGGGTCTCACTAAGTTGCGGAGGGCCTCACTAAGTAGCTGAGACTGGTGGCGAACCCAGGTCCTCCGGTCTCAGCCTCCCAAGTACTGGGATTACAAGCGTGCGCCACCACGTCTGACTTTTATTTATTATTTTTGAAACAGGGTCTCACTAGGTTGATGAGAGTCTCACTACTTGCTGAGGCTGTCCTTGAAACTGTAATCTTCCTGTCTCAGCCTTCCAAGTACTGGGATTACAGGTGTGCGCCACCATCCCTGGCTTATTTTTTTAGTTTTGAAGTTTCCTTCTTAGTCTTTTTTTTTTTTTTTGTGGATCTGGGGATTGAACCCAGGGGCATTCTACCTCCGAGCTACACTCCCAGCCCTGTTTTTTTATTCTTTATTTTGAAACAGGGTCTCACTAAGTTGCGGAGGCCTCATTAAATAGCTGAGACTGGCCACGAAACTGGATCCTCCTGTCTCAGCCTCCTAAGTACTGGGATTACAGGCGTGCACCACCATGCCCGGCTTCCATCTTAGTCTTTTGCCTATGCATTTCTTTTCCTTTTCCATTTATTTATTTATTTATTTTTTATTTTTTCTCTGTCTTTAATGTTAAAGTTTTTTCTTAGATGCTTGGTGATCACTGCTATCAGCTTATTTTTAAAAATTGACCACCAAATTTTACTTGGTAGCTCTGTGAACACCAGTGGCACTTATTAACCACAGACCTCATTGTAGGGGTTCTTACCTAGGATATTGTTATCTGTAGGTCTTTTCTCTTAGGCTAAATAGATTCCCAAGAGAAGAATCTTCCAATCTATTGTCTGCAGAGTATAAGCCTGTTATGCTGGGAGTCAAGGGAGTAGAAAAGCAGTTAGGGTTTCAGCATATGAGTTTGAGAGAGACTTATTTCATCACCCTGTTTTGAGTGTGGTTGCCCAGGCTTTCCAGTCATCCATCTGTTTTATTTCTTCAGAAAAATTCATTTGCCTAAATGAAAAGTCATCCAGTAGTACAGAGTGGGCAGGTGTAGGGATTTGGGGAGAGAGTAAGCTACTCATTAAACAAACTTTGTACCATCTTATTTTCAGCTTTGCCTTCACCTCCACTTCCAAAAGTACCTGGTAGTGCATTTCTTGAGTGTTTGGATTCCTCGCTGCAAATCAGTTTTCTTCTTGGCTTTCCTGACTGTTGCCTTAAGTTTTAGATTTTTAAGTCCTAAATCAGTTACCATGTGTCCTACATTCCAGCATCTAAAAATCATGTTGCTATGGTTTCATCTCCTGTTCTTTTTGTTCTTGTGAGTTTATATCCTTAAAAAAAACCATTTATTGCTGGATGTGGTGGCGCACACCTGTAATTCCAGTACTTGGGAGGCTAAGACAGGAGGATCTCAGGTTTGAGGAGAGCCTCAGCAAGTTAGTGAGACTCAGCAACCTAGAGAGACCCTGTTTCAAAACAAAAAAATAAAAAAGGGTTGGGGATGTAGCTTGGAGGTAGAAATGCCTAGGGGTTCAACCCCCAGTACCTCTTCTCCCCAAAATTCACTTATTATCATTTAGTGGCATTTCAGAAGGATATGAATAAATGTGTCTGTAGTCTTCTTTCTTCACCTGGAAATTCTTTATTTTATTTTGTGGTACTGGAGATTGAACCCAGGTGCATTCTACCTCTGAGCTATACCCTGAGCCCTGCATTTTTATTTATTTTTTATTTATTTATTTTATTTATTTTTTTTTTGCGGTACCGGGGATTGAACGCAGGGGCGTTCTACCTCCGCGCTACGCCCCCGGCCCTATTTTTTAATGCTTTATTTTTGAAACCGGGTCTCACGAAGTTGCGGAGGGCCTCACTAGGTAGAGAGAGAGAGGGAGAGAGAGAGAGAGAGAGAGAGAGAGCGCGGGACAGAGAGAGAGAGCGACAGAGAGAGATAGACCGATCTATCCATCGATCGATCGTGCGCGCGCATGCGCGCTGAGGCTGGCCGAGAACCCGGATCTTCGGTCTCCGCCTCCCAAAGTACTGGGATTACAAGCGCGCGCCACCACGCCCGGCTGAGCCCTGCATTTTAAATTTATTTTGAAACAAGAGTCTTGCTAGGTTGATGAGAGTCTCATTACTTGCTGAGGCTATCCTCGAACCTGTGATCTCTCTGTCTCAGTCTCCCAAGTACTGGGATTACAGGCTTATGCCATCATGCCTGGCTAAATTTTTTTTTAATGTGTGTGTGGTACTGGGGATTGAATCCAGGGGCATTCTGCATCTGAGCTACACCCCCACATCTTACTTTTTATTCTTTTTTTTTTTTGGTACTGGGTTTCACTAAATTGCGGAGGGCCTCACTAAGTAGCTGAGGCTGGCCACGAACCTGGGTCCTCCTGTCTCAGCCTCCCAAGTACTGGGATTACAAGCGTGCACCACCACCACGCCCGGCTTTTTTTTTTTTTATTCTTTATTTTGAAACAAGGTCTCACTAAGTTGTGGAGGGCCTCACTAGGTAGCTGAGGCTGGCCATGAACCTGTGAACCTGCGATCCTCCCGTCTCAGCCTCCCAAGTACAGGGATTACAAGCGTGTGCCACCACGCCCTGCTCTAAATTTTTTTTTTTTTTTGCGGTACCGGGGATTGAACGCAGCGGCGTTCTACCTCCGCGCTATGTCCCCGGCCCTATTTTTTATACTTTTATTTTGAAACCGGGTCTCACGAAGTTGCAGAGGGCCTCACTAAGGAGAGAGAGAGAGAGAGAGAGAGAGGGAGAGAGAGAGAGAGAGAGAGAGCGCGCGAAAGAGCTGAGGCTGGCCGCGAACCCGGATCCTCCAGTCTCCACCTCCCAAAGTACTGGGA
>PVJS01059462.1:0-11510 GCA_004027185.1 Glis glis
AGGGGGGAAAAAAGGATTTATTAGATTAGCTCACAATGTAGTCCTGAATTTCGACCGCAAGTGAAAAGTCAGAGGAATCAGCAGCTGGTCAGGCGGTCTAAGAGCCGGAGTCCCAGGATTGAAGCAACCACCAATTCAGTCCAGTCCAAGATGTGAAGATAAGGAAGCTTTTTGGAGAAACGATGGTGAAGTTTCAGTTTGAAGAGCTGGAGGCCGACGATCTCAGACGAGAGCAGAAGATCAAGAAGTTCTCCAAGGAAATGGCGAAGTTGGAGACTATCTCAAACGAGAGCAGATACGTTTTCCTCAGGAAGAGTCGCAGCTCAGCTCTACGCGGCTTTCTCCTTCTTTTTATCTAAGTCCTGCACCTATCAGAACCCTGCTACCCACATTTAGGGCAGGACTTCCAGTTCAATCTGCTGTTATACAACCAAAGTTACATGATCTTAAGAGGGTTCAAGTTGACAAATGAGACTATCACAAAGATTTATGTTTGAAGTCTCTATATTTTTATAGCATTTAAAAACCTTGTTCTTTGTGACTGTATTTTTAACATGGACTTTAGTTTTGTTATCCACTTAAAATTTAGCTACATGTCTATATTTTTTACAAACACTATTTCCCTAGTTATGTTTTCTCACATCTGTCATCTTATCACTATTTTGCACTGCAATATTTTTACTCTTTTGATTGAATTGGATATTTTGTAAAATTAGGTAGAATATTAATAAATATCAAACAACTTTGAATTTCTTATGTTTTTTTTTGGTCATATATGAGGTTATATACTATACAGTCATTCCTGATTATTTTCAGGAAAAACTTTACTAAAATAAACATTTTTAATATGACCATGAGACAAAAATGAAATCAGAATTTGAAATGGGAATAGGAAACAGGATTTTCAGTCCACTAAACTTTAATTTGGCAAAATTCATATATATTATAAAATGATCTATAAAATTTTTCATTTTATTTGAAAAATAGTATTTGAAAAGAAAATTTTTAAAATATTTATAGCATTTGTTTGAATAGTCATTTATAAACATAATCAGAAGTAGGTTTAGAATATTAAACATTAATACATAATGCATAACTTAAGAATTTACACTTATTCTGTTGTTTGGAATTTTCTTATTTATAATTATTTCCTGAAATAAAAATTAAAATGATTACTAATAATAGCATTAAATATATTTTTTATTTTATTTACTATTTCAAACCAGTTTGAGCTGTATTTTCTTTAAGTCAATATACACTGTGTTGGCAATATTATATAAATGTATGTTTTTTTGTATTTTATATATGAAAAGTTATTTTATAATTTTAATAATTATATTCATAATTTAATAAAATTTTAATAATTGTTAATTTTAATTATTTTAATAATTTTTCATAATCAGGAGCTAAGTGAGCAACAATTAAATACTGATTCTCACCATGTATTAAATTAAGGCAATATGTACTGAATCATTAAAATGTGCAAAAATAGAAGTATTGGAACAGACAGGTTTGGGTTTTCATTAATAATAAGTAATATACTGAAAACTAATATTATAATAATGCCTGAATATAAGTCTTTTTTTGTGGTGCTGGGGATTGAAACCAGGGGCATTCTACCTCCGAGCTACACCCCCAGCCCTGTTTTTTATTCTTTACTTTGAAAATAGGGTCTCACTAAGTTGCGGAGGGCCTCACTAAGTAGCTGAGCCTGGCCGCGAACCTGGATCCTCCGGTCTCAGCCTCCAAAGTACTGGAATTACAAGTGTATGCTATCACGTCCTGCTATAAGCCTTTTTTTTTTTACCTATTATAACCTGTGAAGTAATTGTCATGATTGTTCCCATTTTATAGTTAAATGAGATGGGTTAATCTATTGTACAGTTAACAAATCACAAAGATTTGAACACCTGAAGTTTAAATCTTTAATGTAAACCTTGAAATTGTTCTATTTCACACAAATAAAGGTAATGATATAAAAATAGTAACTCATTTGTTATTATAATTGTTCTTTACAATTTTTTTCATAAAGACATTTCTTCTAATCTATTTACTGGGACTGCTAGAAAATGAAATAATAATTACTCAATGTACAAATTATTTTTCTTTAAGTTAATTTTGAAATCCATTATAAGAATATGTGAAATATTTATATAGTATATCAGATTAAATATGTGAATTAAATTCAGTGTACTTTCTTTTCTATTTAATTCCAAAGAAAACCATATCTTGCTTGAACTACAGTGACATCTTGTGGCCTGAAGTAATTTGCTTTTATATGTAAACTTCATGTTTTCTACTTCAGTTCTTGATTTTAAAGCAGGTAGTTTTCATTCAAGAAAATTCCATCAGTATGAACTCTAAAAAAGAAATTACTAAACATTATGAAAACAAAATATTAGGAAAAATTGGGCAAGAACATGTTTTCTAACCATTGCTGGCATATTTTTTTTTCAGAAGAGGATATATGACTTGAAGTATATTTTGTTTTTAAAATACTTGAAGGTTATGTAAAACAATATATTATTACTTTGTTTCAACTGTGAGAGCAAGTCATTTCAACAAGTTTGTTTTCTGTATTATTAAAAAGGAATCAACTAATTAATCAATATGATTTCAAAACATTCTAACTGTTATCTGAATGTCTGCATTTCAAAAACCTTTTTTCTATGATATGTACATCACCTTTGCAATGTATAAACTTTGATTTGATTCCTCAGATACATACCAATAAACAAATTGAAGCTGCAATTTCCCGAACTTATGTTTTCTTCAGTTACTTCAATATTTGTCAGATAGCTTCTGATCATTTTCAGTGTTCCCCAGTGTTCCATATTAAGCACATTGAGTCAAATCTTCAGGTTTTCAAAATGGAAAATAATTGTACCCCAAAAGCTCTTGCTAATTATCTTGTAAAAATATAACTACAAATTGAACAATATATCTTACTTGAATGTATAGATGGCTGCAGTTTGTGAAACTAATTTGCAAAGAAATAAAATAATGGTTTCAGAAACACACACATTTATCATGATATTTAATCATAATGAAAATCAATAGGCAATTTAGTTTATATATAATTAAATATATATTAATAGTTTAGTAATGTGCTTCTGAAACTATTTCTGCCGTATAATCATCTAAGTTTTAATTGTTTAGAAAAAATTAACTATAATTAAATCAGTCTTTATGGTATTGGCAGTATGTGTTTACTTCTATGATTTTGCTGTTGTAATTAAATTCAGAAATTCTTCTACAATTCCAAATTAGTGTATTTGTTTTAAAAACTAACATTTAATATAAATGAATATGATCAGTTACCTGCTTAGAGATTCCCATTACAAATATAAATATGTCAACACCATAAACTTATTCCATGTGTCTTCAAATTTTTGAGTGCTTCACAAGTACGGCGACTACTTGATTAGTTACAGGTAACTTTGGTACCTCTTCTAATTAATTAACTAATTAATAACTGAAGACATGCCTTTACCATAGCATTTTTATATAATTTACAGGAATTCATCCAAAGGATGACTCTTTTCCATAGAATATCATTAACTTTAACAAAAACCTAGAATAAATTATAAATATTAAACTGATATATTATTGTTCGAACCATATATACACACTTCTCTTTATTAGAATATTGGTGAAATCTATGTGTATATTGGCTAAGGGTAGAGGTATGTTTGCTCAGATAAGTTCCTACCTATCATTCTTTGTTTTTAATATTCTTAAACAATATATAGTTAATGTTTTTCTTACTCTTTCTAACTATAATCCATAAAGGTAGAATTGTTTTGAAAATCATTTCTTAAATCCATGATTTTTTAAATAATTTTGCAACATGTCTGAAGATGCCTTGTAAATAAGTCATAAATTTCTTCTGCTGACTTAAGAAAATATAGAAATAAAAATATGTAATTTATAGCAAGGTAGTTCACTTTTATATTTAATATTTTATTTTTCTTATTTATTGAATCATAATTCAAAAATAAAATTATATATATTCAGAGTATAAAATGTCATTTTATATATATCATGAAATTATTGCATAATCAGATAAATTAATTCATCTGTCACCACACATACAAAAAAGTAATTTTTTTTTTTTTTTTTTTTTTTTTTTGCGGTACCGGGGATTGAACGCAGGGGCGTTCTACCTCCGCATTACACCCCCGGCCCTATTTTTTTTATACTTTATTTTGAAACCGGGTCTCACGAAGTTGCGGAGGGCCTCACTAAGGAGAGAGAGAGAGAGAGAGAGAGAGCGAGAGAGCTGAGGCTGGCAGTGAACCCGGATCCTCCGGTCTCCGCCTCCCAAAGTACTGGGATTACAAGCGTGCGCCACCACGCCCGGCCAAAAAAGTAATTTATTTTGAGGACTGTTTTTGTTTTATATAATAAATGACATCCTGGGAAAAATATTACGCTTTTGTGATTCTAATGTTTACAAATATTATAATTTTAAAAATTTTCCAGTATTATTCATCTATACTACTTAAATTTTAGTTTAGGATAAACAAACTGAAGTTAAGATGTATTATCTTGCATATGGTCAAAGTTTTTGTTTGTAAAACTATCAAGATTTCAATTCAAATTGTTGTAGCAAAAATCTTGTGCTCTTTTCAGTATACATTGCTTAATTTCCTTTCATGATAATAACTTTTGAATATAATTAAATTTATAACACTGAATAAAAATTCAGGTCAGTACTGTAATTATCATGTAGTTAATTAAACTAGTGGTTCACATTCAATTTGTATTTTACATACTTTAATAACAATTTACACTGTGTAAGTTTCTATTCTCTTTATCCATAGCCTTTAAAGTGTGGCTTGGCAAGCCTCTCATTTTTTACGAAATACACACATGTGTGCATACATACACACACACATGAGAGAAAGAAGGAATGCCAAAATGTGAGAAATGATGAAAAACTGAACACTATGAAAAATATTAAAAAATGGTGAGTTGGGGTACATGTAAAAGTTGCCCTCCTGAGAAAAATTAGAAAATATTTATTAATAAATAAAAATAACTATTTTAAAATTTTATATACATTATATACATTAGTGTGTTTTCCAAAGTATATCTGGAATTTTAAAAAATACATGTTTAGCAATCAACTTATTTTATTTTATATTGATTACTATGATTATAGAATAAGTGAGAAGTCAGTAAATATGTTAAAAAACACATGATTTATGGTAAAAAGAATAAAGGCATAAAGCCAATGTTCTATTTGCATGTATAGTCTCTCCTATCATCAATAAAGATAAAATTATCTATATAACACAATATGTAATACTTTGCATGCAAATAAGAAAGATTGAGCAAAGGAAAAACATCTGTTAATTGATTTTATGGTCCAGTACACACAGCTCTAAGTACCTTGATGATTCAGGACAAAGACTTTGTTTTTCTTGTAGCATCTTTGTATTTCAGACAAAAGCCATAAGTAGTTTTATGTCTAAGTAACTTAAGAATTGGTAATACTATCAACCTAATAGTGAATTCTATTGATACAGAAATAAAACTATCTATCATGTTTATGTATATCATTGCAAATGCATAAATTCATACCTATACATTTTAATTATAAACAACTTTCTTAAACTGTGATTGTCACACAAAAAACTGTACATATTTAATATATGCAACTTGAGTTTGAATATAAGTATGCACTTGTGAAACCATCACCAAAATCTATACTATCCACCTTCATTTATTGTTATACTATTGTTATAAGAACACTTAACATAGATCTATTCATTTAGCAAAATCTTAAATATTCAATATAATATTGTTAACTGTATGCAGTTTGTTGTACAACAGATCTTTCAGACTTAGTCCTTATGTGTAACTAAATATCTGTGCACTTTGACTAATAACACCCATTCCATGAGTTTAGTATTGCATATTCTTCTCATGTACATGGAATCATATATATTTGTCCTTCTGTTTCTGGCTTATGTCATTTAGTGGAAGATTCTCCAAATTGATCCTACAAATTGCTTACAGAAGGATTTCCCTACTTTGTTAAAATGAATAATGTCTTATTATTTGTACATGTCACATTTTCTGTATCCATTCTTCCTTCAATGGAGATTTAGGTTGCTTCCATATCTTGGCTACTCTTAATGCTGTAATGATCATGGGAATGCAGGTATCTCTTTGCAATCCTGATTTCAATTCCTTGGATATATATCCAGAAGTGGGACTGCTGTCATATAATAGTTCCATTATTAATTATTGAGGAACTACCATAATGTCTCCCATTGTTGTTGCACCAATTTATATTCCCTTTAACAGAATCTAAATACTCTCTTTTCTCCATATCCTCACCAACACTTGTTATCTTTTGTAATTGGTCCCTTACAATACTACAAAAAATTTTTAAATAGATTAAAAATAATACCTAAAACAATAAATATACCCGAAAAAATACACAGGTATAAGCTTCTTGACATTGGTCTTGACAATGATTTCTTGGCTATAGCACCAGAAGCACAGGGGAAAAAAAGCAAAAATGGATAAGGATTATACCAAACTAAAAAAAAATTGCAAACCGTATATCTGATAAAGTGTTAATATCAATATATATAAAACTCCTACAACTCAATAGCTAAAACCCAAATAGAAAACGCTTGAAGACCTCCCTATGAAATACTCGTTGAACCCTGGTGTTGGCTACATGATCCAATTCATCGAGGACCACAAGGTGGCCAGCCTGGATTCACTGGGAACCCGGTGGTGTTCCCACCCATCAAGGCCCAAGGGAAAGAGTAGCCCTTAGGCAGGGCCCTCATTGGCAGCAGCTTTTACCCCAGCGTAGAGGGTCAGGCCATGAGTAAGAGGGCCGGGCCCTCCGAGACGTCCTCTGTGCCCAGCAGCATGCGCCATGGAGCTCTTCTCCGACTGGCTAAGGACTGGCCACGTGGGCGAGTTTATGTGCTTCATCCCTGTGCATGACCAGAGTGAGGACGAGAAGACCTTCTGGCTGCTGATGGCCAGCCCCCGTCCCTGCTATAAGCTGTTTGGAGAGAAGCAGAAGGAGGGCTATAGGAAGGCGACTCTGTTTGAAGAGATCAGAGCAGGACAACTGCTTCTAACGGAAGGAAGGCCAGAACCGTCGATGGACTTCTCACCGATGGAAGCTTGAGGAAGCAGAACGACTACGCGGAGAGGTGCGTTCACTGACTAGAGCCATCCTGAAGAGGGAGCTGCACTTGGTGGAGGAGGACGTCATCCACCTCCTCCAGCTCTTCAGCCTGGAGCAGCTGATGAACATCCTCTCTGACCATCAGACCCCCTAGCTCTTTGCGAGGTGGTACTTCCCCAACATGCTGCGGGTGACCTGATGGACAAGAATCTGGGGATTTCCAAGACCTTTGGACCCCAAACCCAGGGCCTCTGCTGCCTGGAAGAAAACATAGCCACCTGCTGGTGCCCCTCGACCTCCAGTGCACCTTCATCAATGAGTTCAACTGCTACCTGACTGATGTTGGAGACTTCTGCACCTGCGCCAGTGTCCGCTGGGCGTCCTTTGCCTCGTGGTGGTTGATGATGCCTTAATTCCAGGCCCAGGAGCCGCCTGCTGCCCCGGCATCAACACGGCCACTACACTGCACAGTGGGAGCTGGAGGCTCAAGTAACACCCCTTCCTTGCCTTCTCCACCCATCCTTCCGACCCAGAGGTGGAGAACTGTTCTTGGCTAAGAAGTGTTGACTAAATAGCCAATAAAGCTCTAGATGTTCTGGATGAAAAAAAAAAGAAAGAAAACTGGTACTCCCAACCCACCTTACTTGTTTGGGATTCTCACCCAGAAATAAGAAACTCCTTGGGCTAAAGTGTTTCCCACTCGACGGATGTTGAGACTGGGAGCTGAATATTGACTTTGCCCCTGCCTGTCCTTCTGTGTCAGATTTCCGAAGCCATTGTTTGGAGAGACTAGGCATATCATCGTGAATCTTCTTACACACTTTAGACATTACCAGTATACCTTACCAGTAGTTCGTTTGATTGTTGATATGGAAGTTCAAAAAACAAGCATCAAAATTCCCAGCAACATATACAATGAGATGATGAAAGCCATGAACAAGTCCGGTGAGCATGTCCTAGCAGGAGGTACCTGTTTCAATGAAAAGGCAGACTCTCACCTGTGTGTGTACAGAATAATGATGGAAACTCTCAGACGCAGGCCATCAGTATCAGGCACGGAGCGACGGGCCAGTGCCTTCCCTCACAGTACATGAATGGCCTGGACTGTGCATTGATCCATGGAGGGGCCTGTCAGCTCAGCGAGGGCCATATCATCATGGAACTCATCTTTTATATTCTGGAAAACATCACATAGCCAGAGAGGACTTCATTTTTCTGTTCAGACCTGATGCAACAGCAGCCATACCCAAATCATTTGCACTTTGAAACTGGAAGATTAAGCTTTTGTTAACACCAAAAATTGGAGGGGGGTGTATTAGGGAGGGAGTGGGAGCATTTGGGGACAAGAGTGGGAAAGGGTGGTTGAGGGATAGATGTTCCATAAGTCTGTATTTTCTATGCATTGCCCATGGAGAAGACCCAGGCAGCTTCTATTACTGCACAAGTTATGCTATCTTTGCAGCTAATCCCCTTCTGTTACTGTCTAGGCAAGAATCCTGCTCCTCTATTTGGGTTTTAGCTATTGAGTTTGAATCAGGAATGTCCCCTGAAATTTCATGTGTTGAAGGCTTGATGTCCAACACAGCAATGTTCAGAGGTGGGACTGTTGGGAAGTGATTGAATCAAGAGGGTTCTGACCCCATCAGTGGATTAACCCATTATTAGCCAATGAATTACAGGGAAGTGATAAAAACTGCAAGGTTGTGTGGTGGTTACAGTAAGGAGATCACTGGGGCTTGCCCTGAAAGTGTTTTTCTTGTCCCTGCCTGACCTTCTTGCTTCCCAGCCACCTTGAGGTGTGCAGCTCTATTCAACCACACCTTCTCCCCCATGAAGTTCTGCCTCACCACCAGCCCATAGCAACAGAGCCAGCCAGCTATGGACTGAAACCTCCTAAAGCATGAGCCAAAATGCATCTCTCCTCTTTTAAGTTGTATATGTTAGGCATTTTGGTCATAACAGTAAAAGCTTAACACAGAATTGAATACATATTTCTCCAAAGAAGACATGGAACTGGCCAGTGGGTTTATAAAAACGTATTCAACATTAATCATCAGCAAAATAATAAAAACCACAATTAGATACACATCACACCCAATAGGGTGGCTATTTTCAGACATATATGTTTAAACAAAGGATATATACGCACATGTTTACGTAATATTAGGTATTATTAATTAAATTTTCTTTCCTGTACTGTATGTTATAATTTATTAGAAAGGGCATTACATTAGCCTCACAGGACACTGATCCTAAGTTAGACTTGGGTATTACTTGTGTGGACTTTTAAGTCTATCTAATGGGATAACATGGGATGATGGGAATGAAAGAGTTAAAAAGTGCTTAATTTATATGACAAAAGAAAGTAGAAGAATAAAATATAAATATTGTAACTTGATTTAGATCCAAAACTAACTTGAATCCAAACACCAAATGTGGATTTATTTTGTTAGAACATTGTGGGTGTTTAGGCAGAGGAGGATGTAAAAACAAATTACTATTTTTTAAAATTTCAAAATATTACAAGTTCTAAGAAAAATATATGAGAACATAAATAAATTAGATGTAGTGATATTTTAAGATAATTTAAAAATAAGGTTACAGGGTGTTTTAAATTTTGAAAATCTTGATTCAATGGAAACATTTATGGAGAAAATATGTATTTATAAAACATAACTAAGAGATACTTAATAGCCTAATAAATATGAACAAAAGAAACAAAATATCAAAATCATATAAAAAACTTCCATTCAGATTATTTTCTCATGAATTATTTCAATATTCTTAAGCACAATGTCATAACTTCATCATCTAAGCTATTTCAGTGAGTAACAAGGAAAATTCATAATTCATGGAATAAAACTATCAAAATATTAATTGAAAACTGACTAATCAATTAAAAATTAAATTTAATATTCCCTGTAAACCACTTTTGAGTGAATATGGATAAACATTATAATCAAAACACTATTTAAACAGAACTTTGTATGATGAGGCTAACTCACTAGACTAAAATAAAACTTACCTAAATCATGCAATAATTATTTAGTTATTGAGAATAATAGAAAAACATAGGAAGGCGAAAAAGTATATATTAAATTATAACAGCTACTTATTAGAGTACATGGTAGGACATAATCTATAAATTTAAAGAATGGAGGGACTCTAAAAAGGAATTTAAGAATGATTTTCTTAATATGATAGGGAATGTAGCACCAACATGTAGCACATTTATATTTCATGATAGATATCTTTAGAAAATTTTATTTTTTTTATGTTTTTATTGGTGCATTGTAGTCTCACATCACAATGAGTATCAGTTTGGTGTTAACATACATGCACACAGCTCTTGGTGTCCCTCCCACCCGCCTCCCCCCCACATGTAGCACTGAGAATGATCTTGGTATAATCTCATATATGCACATTGTTTATGACAGTAATTCCATGGATTCACTACTTTCTTACCCTTCCCCTTCCTTTGTACCCCTTCCCTTGCACCACTGAGGGTTTTCCATTGTCATTGGAGTCCCTTTTGTGTCCTCACTACTCCCTAAGTTGTGCATATTAATGAAAACATATGACCCTTCATTTTGTGTGATTGGCTAATCTCACTTAATATAATGCTCTCCAGATCTTTCCATTTTCTTGCAAATGCTGTTATTTTGTTCTTCTTTATTGCTGAGTAGAATTCCATTGTGTATATTTCCCATAATTTTGTGATCCATTCATCTGTTGATGGACATCTAGGTTGGTTCCATAATTTGGCCACTGTGAATTGTGCTGCTATGAACATGGGTATGCATACATTACTGTTGTTTTCTAGTTTCGATCCCTTTGGTATGATACCCAGTAGTGGAATAGCCGGATCATATGGTGGATCATTCCCAGTTTTCTGAGGAATCTCCACACTGATCTCCAGAGTGGTTGAACTAGTTTGCAATCCCACCAACAGTGTAGAAGAGTCCCAATTTCCCCACATCCTCGCCAACATTTGTTGTTGTTTGACTTCTTAATGCTTGCCATTCAAATTGGGGTCAGATGAAATCTTAGAGTAGTTTTGATTTGCATCTCCCTGATTGTTAAAGATATTGAACATTTTTTCATGTACCTATTGGCCATTTGTATCTCTTCTTTCGTGAAGTATCTATTCATTTCAGTTGCCCACTTCTTGATCGGATTGTTTGTTTTCTTAGTGTAAAGTCTTTTAAGTTCTTTGTATATCCTAGATATTAGACCTCTGTCAGAGGGATAGCTTGCAAAGATCTTTTCCCATTCCATAGGCTTTCTCTTTAAGCTCTTGATGGTTTCCTTTGATGAGCAGAAGCTTTGTAGTTTAATGCTA
>PVJS01059463.1:0-11512 GCA_004027185.1 Glis glis
ACACACACACACACACACACACACACACACACACACACTAGGTTAGAGAGCTAACTAGAAGTATAGTAAAAAATAAATTTCAAGTAGCTTAAGGATTTAGATATACAAACCCTACAAATTTCCCAAGGAAAAGAGAGATATATTTACAATCTTAAAGCAAGGATGATTGTCCTTAGCATGTTGCCGAGGCCTGACTATATGAAAGGGAGGATGGATGGATTTGACTTAACACAAATTAAAAATGTTTGAATGGAAAAAAAGAGACCCAAAATAAAGGTATAGGTCAAGAGATAAACTGGGAAATACATTTATAAAAGATGATAAATAATGCCTACAATATAACAAAGGAGATTAAAAGAAAAACAATCCAAACAAAAAGAGGGTAAGATATTTTTCAGGCAGATCACAGTTTGGGGTAGAGGAGAAAGATAAGGCCACTAGTATATTTATAAAATAAAACATTCCCCAAATGTTTCTTATGAACTCTCCACTCTCCATTGAGTGAGCCTCATGAGGGACGAAATGAATCATTCCTTTCATCTGTTTGATAAATGCTTCTTATTGACGTTCAAGGTCTTCAAAAATAGCCAACACATTGTCATGATTTTATAACCCTGATGCTGAGGATTTACCATTCTCTCCTCCGTAGGCTCCAGGTCTGTTATTACCAACTATCTTGTGGACATTTTTACTTTGGATATCTTGGAATCACTTAAAATATGCAAAATCCAATTCATTGCTGACAGGCTACTTGACGTGAGTTTTCTGTAAGTAAAATTAGGGTTCCATGTTATATTAGTTGTTCATTGCTGCTTAACAAATCACCACATTTAGCAGCTGAAAACACAGCTGCTGTGGGTTAGGATTTGGAAGCAGCTCAGCGAGGTGCCTCTGCTTCAAGGGGGCCCACCACTAGGCTGTAATTGCTGGACAGAGCTCGAGTCTCATTTGAAGGCTGGCCCAGAGGACTCCACAGGATTGCTTCCACATTCACTCACAAGGTGGTTTTGTAATATTCAGATCCTCCCAGATCCTTGGGAAGAGACTTCCCTCAGTCCTTCACCATGTGACCCTCTCTACAGGGCAGCTTATAAGGCTGCAGCTGGCTTTCCTCAGAACAAATGAGTGAGAAAGGAGAAAAGGCACTCAAGATGGTCACTTCGGTGTTTGTGCAATCTAATATCAGAACTGATATCTCATCATTGTTGCTGTATTCAGGTGGTTAGAAGTGAGTCACTGGGTCCAGCTGACACTCAAGAGGAGGGGATTACACAGGGCATAGACACCAGGAGGTGGGGCCATTGGAGACTGTCTTTGAGGTGAGCTGGTGGCACAGGTGTAGAGTCCAAGCAGATGGATTGGGTTGGGCTTTACAATGCTCAGCAGCATACGCTGGAGCAGCTCAGAGGCAGAAGCTCATGATCAAACGTGGCAGGAGGGCACCAGTAAAAGCAGAGTGGGCACAAGTTGATATTTAGGGTTCAGAGCAGCTATGAGGAAACAGGTGGGTATGAAGTCCAAACAAACACACCAAGAGTCATGGCTCAGGCAAGCAGAACCACAGAGCACAGCTGGAGTCTGATTTTAGA
Source organism: Glis glis (assembly GCA_004027185.1). Lineage (NCBI taxonomy): Eukaryota > Metazoa > Chordata > Mammalia > Rodentia > Gliridae > Glis > Glis glis. The sequence continues at coordinate 1,590 of PVJS01059463.1, forward strand.
GCAGATAGGCAGGTTTAAAGGCAACAAGTGGATGGTGTGGGCCCAGAGATACAAGCAGTTCTGATGGGGAATTCTGCAGGCGCTATTGACTGTCACAGAGATCTCTGTTCCTCACAGAGGGGATCTTCAGAGCTCCAATATTCATTATCTTCCCTCCTGAAGCAAATACTCTTTTACAATGTCCCTGATTTTGAGAAGGGCATTCTAATTCTCCTTATGGCTTGGACCCAAGCTCTTTGGTTTCTCTCTCTCTCTCTCTCTCTCCCCTCTCATATTTATGTCATTTCAGATAATCTTTTAGGAAAAAAATATGAAATTAGCAGCTATAATCTGTGGAACTTGGATAGGTTATGCAATCATCCATTCCAAAAACATTAATTGCACACCTGTGCTAAATGTCAGGCGGGACCTGTGTTTCTAATAAGGTAGCCACAGGCCATGTGTGGCTATTAAGTACTTGAAATATGCCTAATGTGGGGGACTAAAATTTTAATCATTTTAAATTATAAAAGATGCAATATAACATATTCTTCTGTTAAAAACAAATATATTGTTTGGGTTACACTACATTTTACTTCAACCATTGAAAATGTACCATCCACATTGAGATATGCTGTAAGTATATAACTCACATTGGATTTTAAAGACAGTATGAAAAAATGATTTTTATACTGATTACATGTTGAAATGATTATTTTGCATGTATTTGATGAAATAAAATATATTAAAATCACATTCACCTGTTTCTTTTTACTTTTTCAATATGATACTGAAAAAATTTAAATTACATACATGACTTGTATTATATTTCTATTGGACTGTATTAGGTTGAAGTATATTTCTTTAGTTAACTTCTTAAAATTCTTGGGTGCTAAAAAGTGTTTATAGTTGTTTTGTCTCAAAATGTTTTCATAACCTTCTGAACCCCTATACATGTTATGTTTCCACAACCATTGACTTAAATGTTATTTCAGAGATGAAGGAACTTGCACAACACTGAAAACAATTGGGAAATGCGATTTTTGTTCTAGATTTCTGTACACTTCTTTAAAAATCCCCAATTTACACTGAATATCAACAGGAATTGTGAGTAATACTGAGAAGTTGTGATGGTATTTGCTACAGTGTGAAAACTGCATTTGATGCTTCCATCTTAAATTGTCAGTGGAAATTTCAAGAATCATGTGGTTGAGATTGGAGCAAATTACCAGCAGACAGTGGCCTTGCAACTGCTCCATGGCTAGGACTTTTAGAGTAGCTTCACTTTTCTAAGATCATAAACTTCATGTTACCAGATACTGGATAACAATATGTTGAGTGGCTACAAAATTAAACTCACTCTGTTCTTAGATATGAATATTGTCAATACTCTTCGTGTATCCACCATGAAATCTGTGGCTTATGAACACACACATGTTCCTTTCTTATTTCCCAGTTTAAGTGGCCCTTTCTGTGCCCTTGGCCCCACATTGGATCTTTGTAAAGACCTTGCTAAGCACCCGACATATCCTCGTCCAGTTCCAGAGCCTGGGTAGTTCACCCGCAAGCTCTGTGCAGGGTCCCCTCACCTCTTCCCATGGTGGCCCCATGGCATGCTTTCTGAATTTCAGTTCATCCCTTTATTACCAACCTCTCCCCTTTTCCTAGTTCTTGCCACGTGTGTTAGTCAGCCTTCTCACAGCTATAATCCAAAGACCTCACCATACAACTTAGAGGAAGAAATATTTATTTGCTTATAGTTTTGGAGATTTTGGAGTTCAGTCCTTGTGAGGCCAGGGACTGCATATCTCTGGGCACGGTGGTGGGAAGTGGAAAGAGGGAGAGCACGAGGTTTCGCTCCTCACATCATGGAGGTCAGAAGCAAGAGACAGCAAGCAAACAAGGGGAGTCAAAGACGCAAGCACAATCCCTAAGGCCACACTCCCAGAGACCCACCTTCTCTAGCCATGCCCCACCAGCCCAGGCCACCACCCATGTAAATCCATTACAATGGATTTATCCACTGCTGAGATTACAACCCTCATGACTTAACTATATCAACCTTGAGCTCTTCAGGGGTCATTCTATATCTGACCATAACACCATGGGAGATGTGGAATCTTCTGGGTTGCCTACCTGAGAGCTAGGGGGGTTGGCCCTCTCCTTTGGCTAGACTTCTGCACCCTCTTTATACTGTTGGGTATGCCCAATGTTAGCATAGAGCACCCCGCCAGCAGATTCCTCCCAGGGAATCAAATGAAAAGCAGATGCATATCTGCCTTCAGCCTTCCCTCCGCTTTATCTAATAGCTCTTTTCTGCCAGTCTATAGGTCAAATGTTGGAGAAAGGACACCTGGACACTTGTGTCCCCCCTCCTGTCACCTTTCCTATGTTCTCCCTCTAAATGCCCCTCTGCCCTCCCTCCACCTTCAGTCTTTCTCTGCTCCCTCCCTCAGACTGGATGGCAGGGGTTTTGGTTTTCTGTTCCCTTTCACTCTGGATATTATTTCCCTCATGTTGTATGTCCCTCTTTCACAACCTCAGCATTACATCTGAGCCTTAAGGCTTCTGGAGATGGGAGGAAGACCAGCTTACGCCAAAAGTAGTTAAGTCAGTCAAGATTTTGAAAATGTCATACATGAGCCAAATGTATTTTCACATTATTTTCTAAAGTGTGCTAGGAACAGAAATGTCACTTTGAATACTTTTGGGGGAAGTAAAGATAAGAATTTGTGTCCAAAATAGGATTAAACGAACTTTTAAACATCTTTTTTAGTATTCTCAGACGTGTGGTGGCTTATATAAAAATTGCTTCTCTTGGTCAGTAGTATTTTGTAGCCTCTCCCCTGCATGAGGTCACAGCTTGCCCGAAGAATCAAAACCTTTCTTTTCAGTTTAGAAAACTAGATATTCAGCTTATCTAAATGGGCTGTCTCTATCCCCTACAGATATAATTATAATAAGATCTCATTCTCTGCTTTTCCTAAGTTGAAACTAAAATTGCAGGTCAAATATATTTCTACTTCTCCCTCACTCTTTGTTCCCAGGACTTTTCTTTTTCTATGAAAAGGATTCTGGGGCACGGATGAGATGTACAGGAGGGTTCATGATGTAGGCTGTGATCTTCCCTATTGGATCCTATTTTCTCTGATTCTGTCTTAGTTAATGAATGCACATAAATATGTCTGCCTGAGTTTGGCTGAACTCCTCCATTCAAAAAAGAGGCTAGTTTTATCCCTCAGCATCCACTAAAAATATTGGACAAATTTTTTTTTGCTTCTCACAACATTCAAATGTATTTTAAATGAACAATAGTATTCTATAGTTAAAACCAGCCCAGCACCAGCTATCACTGATTGAAATGAGGCAATAGTCACACAGTATCTAGAATCTGGTATGCTGAAAAGTGCTCCAGTCTGCAATCAGGAGAAAAGGGTTGTGGTACAGCCCATTATTACATGTGTCTCTTTGAGAAGCTCATTTCATTTTGCTGGGCTCCCAGTTCCTCCCTCTATAAAATATGGAGTTATGTTAACTTTTCTCCTAAGGTTTTTACTTTGATAAAAATCTGTGATTCTAATATCTAGAGGAGGAAAGTGATATTCTGAAAGGAAAAGAAAACAAAACAAAGCAGACAAGGAAACATTTCTACCAGCTGCCCCCACTTTTAACTGTGCCCTTATATGTTTCCTGCCAAACCAACAAGGGATATAGACTGTCTGGCAGAGTCACCAGGACAAAGGATTAAAGGGAGAAAAAAGGATCCAGATGTTTCCATTTGGGGTAATTGAATTTTCAGACACATCTAATTCAGATGAGCTGTAGCCATGAACAATTGAGCCAAGGACATAAAAGTGAATCTTATAATTCATCTGGGTTTTCATGACACCACTTCCCATTCAGCACTCTAATCGATATTATCCCCTCACATGTCTGTGATGACATGGTAGGAGCAAAGGGGAAGGACACCCTTAATCAAAAGGCAAATTAAACCCCCAGGTCCCCAGGGGTTTCACAGGAGAATTTATTGAATGCCCACTGAGTACTATTTTCAGTGGGATGAGAAAGGGATACCAAAAATAAGACTAATGGTACTGCAAAAAGTTCTTGATCCAGTTAAAGAAAATGTGCACAATTCGAGCCAGGTGCAGTGGCACATGCTGGTAATCCCAGTACTTGGGAGGCTAAGACAGGAAGATCACAGGTTCGCGGCCAGCCTCAGCAACTTAGTGAGGCCCTCTGCAACTTAGCAAGACCCTTTTTCAAAATAAAAAATAAAATAGGGCTGGGGGTGTAGCTCAGAGGTAGAATGCCCCTGGGTTCAATCCCCAGTACCGCAAAAAAAAAAAAAGGGAGCTCCATAACCTAGCTGAGTGTTTCAACCTCCTCTCCAGCCTGGCAAATTACCCCTCTATCCATTTCCTTAGATAAGCCTTTATAATTGATTGTTTATTGAAGCTCACTTGTTTGAAGGAGTAAATGCAAATGTTTAAGTGATGATCCTATTAGGGAGTTGGTTGCTGGCATGGACAAATAGGACTTGAGTGTGAGTCACAACTCTTAGGTATGTCACCAGGCGTGGTGGGATAAATTGCCAAATAAACTGTACAAATAATGAGTTGGAAGTCGCAGAAAGAATGAGCACGTGATGATGTGGAAGGGGGTAAGGCATTAGGGAAAGATGTGTGTCTGGGTTCAAGTTGGGTCTTGAGGGATTAGGTGGAAATTGCAATTTACAGAGTGCCACCTGATGTCTCCCATCTTCATTCCCAGTTAGAAAATGACAACATATTAAATACAGAAACCAAGAAATAACAGCAATAACTGCAAAAAGCCTTGCAACTTGTAGGCCCACACAAAGTGTTACAAGCTGTACCGTGTAAAAGATTTCATAAATCATTAAGAGAAGGATAAACCTCTCTGTGGAAAAATGATCAGGGACATTAAAGGGCAATTAGCAAACAAAAACCTATGAATGGCAGTGTATATTTGAAAATTTATTTACTTAATTTGAAAAAAACTTGGCAAACTGGTGGAAGTAGGCAGAGGGCTGTTGGTAGGAGATGGTACACTGGGATGCCATTTTGGGGGGAAATCAGTTTTCCTCTAGGTATCAATAAGTATGTATTCTTTGGCTTAGAAATGTCACTTTTAGGAATTCATCTGAAGGATTTAATCACAATTGTTTAAAGATGTAAGTACATGCAAGGATGTTCAACATAGTACCATTTATATTCAAGTGAAAAATTAGAACCTACTAGCACTACATGAATAAGATACTTGCTCAATAAATTTTCCATGCAAAAAATATGTGGGGTCGTGGATATATTGATTAGCTTGTTATTGTGATATTTCACAATGTACATGTATATTAAAACATCACATTGTGCTGCTTGGATGTATGCAATCTTTGTCAATTATACCTCAAAAAAGTTTTAAAAATTCACACATTCATATGTACTCATAGAGAACATTAATATGCAACAGTATTCATTATGGTATATTAAATGAAAACAATCAGATTGAAAATAGCATGTATAAGACTCTCTCTGTGTACACACACACACACACACACACACCATAATTTGTTAGGATGTTTGCCCAAATATTAAAATAATTATCGCTAAGTGATAGTTTTAGTGATAGTACTAGTAGTTTGAATTTGCAGGGGCTTAAGTTTGTTTTACTTTTTACAATATTATATTTTTTATTTGCATTATATTAACTTACATTGTTTGAATTTTACTCAGTGAGCATGTATTGTTTTTACAATAGATTATACTATTAAAACAATTAAAAGTACTTCGAGGAAAAATCTCTTGCTGATTTGATAGACCATATTCATATGATAGACCCAGAAACACATTTTCAAGGTTGCTCCTTATAGAAATCCTCAATTATTGGCCGGGTGTGGTGGCGCACGCTTGTAATCCCAGTACTTGGGAGGCTGAGACCGAAGGATCTGGGTTCACGGGCAGCCTTAGCTAGTTGTGAGGCCCTCCACAACTTAGGGAGACCCTGTTTCAAAAATAAAGAATAAAAAAAATAGGGCTGGGGGTGTAGTTCAGAGGTAGAATGCCCCTGGGTTCAATCCCCAGGACCGCAAAAAAAAAAAAAACCCAAAGAGAAATCCTCAATTATGCACTACTGTATAATTAAGGCATAATTTAGTGCAAAAAATTTCAGAAGGTCTATGTCTCTGCATGCTTGTCTGATCCAGGAATCTATTTTTGAATGTCTATATGTGTGGATGTTCAAGCCATTTCATCCAGTATTATTTCTCTAATTGAATTTTTGAAAAAAAATATTGCATTGCAGCAAACTTGAGATTATATTTCATGAGAACTCCTTGGAGCCCATCTGATCTATGTGGTTTGTTGCCCATGAAGCCCTGTGATGTCATTGATCCTAAGAATAGAATTAGTATTCTTTTGTTGAAGCTAAGGAACCTACGAATGTCAGGAGGGCACATCTAGAAAGAAAGCCAGCCCACCTCCTCTCTTCAGTCCAGACTCCTTAGCAAGGCAGAGCTTTTCAGCAGAAAAGAGTTATGGATTTTTCTTCAGGGTATAAATAAATGTACAAAGTCCTTCTGTTTCACTCATGTAGCATCATCAAAATAGTTTTGGCTTAAAATGGTCTAAGGCAGTTATAAACATACTTACCTTGACCAAACGACCAAAGATCTCAGTGAAGTACGTATGTAAAAAGAATGGCTCACAATAAACAATGGTAATTCTGCTTTTATCCTCCCAAATACACTGCATTGGTGGGTAACTAAATAAGGTTGTACCATATAGTTATTTATAAAATAGAAGAAAAATGTAAAAATAATAACTTTTAGAATAATGAATCTGTCTATATCCTCATTTTCTGGAAAGGAAATGAATCCTTGTAGGAGTCAGTAATCTGCTAATCTCATTCCTAATTTAATATAGTAAAACATTTGCATTAAAAAAAAAAGTCTTGTCTGAGCCGGGCATTTTGACGCAGGCTTGTAATCCCAGTACTTGGGACGCTGAGACCAGAGGATCCGGGTTCGCAGCCAGCCTCAGCTACTTAGTGAGGCCCTCCACAACTTAGTGAGACCCTGTTTAAAAATAAGGAACAAAAAATAGGGCTGGGGTGTAGCTCAGAGGTAGAATGCCCCTGGGTTCAATCCCTGGTATCATAAAGAAAAAAAAAGTCCTGTCTGATCTTTGTAGATGCAGTTACAGTCTAGTTAGGCCAAATAAGTTGTGCAAAAAGAGTAAGTCAAGTAAGACAAAATTAGACTGTTTAAAAAACAGGACTCTTTCCCCTACCCTCTGCCAAAGTCAAGAAGTCATATGGAAATGAGGTCATATGGAAAAATATTAGGAAAATCACAAATAACAAAGAGTTTTAGAAAAATCACGCTTGCGCGCATACTTATGTGCGCGCTTGCACACACATGCACACACCCTACATGTATACACCAGATTGCCAAGCTCTACCTACTCTAAACCTACAGAAAAAGGATGTATGGGTGGTAAAACCTAGCATGTATGTTTTTAAGGCACCAAGGCAGCTCTGATGGGCAGCCAGGTTGAGAACAATTGCCTTAAGGAGTGAGCCATCTGGCTCCACTTGGTGCTTCTGATAAATAAAAGGTGAGCTCTCCATTGTGGAACTTCTAAGCTAATAAGTAGTTGAAAGAGTATTGGGGTTAGAACTAACTATATCTTGAAGCAAACTGCTCAAAAAATCTTCAGGGTTGAGGCTAGTCATTTTATTTTTTTATAAAGCAAAAGTTTTTACCTGAAAAATGTCTTGCTGTGTTTTTTTTGTATTACAAATGTACTATATGTTTATTATAGACATTTTGAAAATAAACTATAAAAGAGCACAAGGGGGATAAAAGTAACCTGCAATTCTATCAACTGGGTATCACTGCCTCAATGCCTATGCCTCTTCAGACTTTTTATATATAAATGGAAGTATATTATAATATAGTTTTGTTACATGTTTTCTAAAGTTAGCAATATAGCAGGAGCATTTTCTCCTATTAATATTCTTCTACAAAATAATGTCCAAGGGCTACAGAAAATATTGTTTATAATTAATTTTATTTCTTTTCTCGTTTTGAAAATTTCAACTGTTTTGATTTATGATTCAAGCAATCCTGCAATGATCCTTCTTTGGCCACACATTTTTATGCACATTTCAAATACTTCCTTAAGAGTACTAGGGGTGGGATTGCCAGGTTAAAAATGAATGTTTAGAAATCATTTTGTGCATATCGCTCAACTATCCTTTGGAAAGGATACACTAATTTTATATTTTGATGAGTGTTTACAAGCCATGAATCCTTACCAGTATTTGAATATTTTACAATCTTTGTTAGTCTGGCAATGTAGCTCAAGTTCATTTGCATTTTCTTGAAACAACTTCTAAAGATATTTAATATTTCCTTGATGGTTACTGGTCATTTAAATTTCTTGAGAGAACTGCCTAGTCATGTCCTATATTTATTTTTCAATTTTCCTGTTCCTTTGTGATACAAACTGTGTTTCTCATATGTAGAGCATATTTTTCCTACTTTATATTTTTTACTTTAAATGTTTCCTTGTAATGTTCTGGGATATACAAAAGTCAATGACTATTTTTTGGGAATTCACCATTCAAATGTGTCCCAAGAATAGGACTTGGAAAGACCATCAGTTTGGTAAGAATGAGGCATGCCCATCCTATCCTGGACCACTTCAAGGTCCAAACAAAATGCTACCTCCCTCTTAGCAGTATCTGGCTTAGCAAAACTAGACACCTTGGTATAAACTGAACTCCGTGTTTTATATATGAAGGGGAGCTTAGATTTCAAGCTTTGCTTCTAGTTAAGCACTATGTTCTGTTAAAGAAATTTTAGGCAGAGGGGAATAGAGACTGAGAGAAAAATTAATTCTGCAACTATTTATTGAAGAGGTATGATGTAAAAGTCACCAATCAAGTATCAATTTGCCTATGTGTAAGCATAGCTACGCCAACATGCCACTCTGAGAATCATAGTGTTGAAACTTTATTGACGTTAGTACATGCCTTTGTTTTGTTGAATAATGAGTATAAAATGAGACTTTGTGTTGGTATGGAACTTTACAATTAAAAAAAATCCACACATTGTGTGTGTGTGTGTGTGTGTGTGTGTGTGTGTGTGTGTGTGATGCTGGGGATGGAACCAAGGGGATACTACCTCCGAGCTACACCCCCAGCCCTATTTTATTTGGAAACAGGGTCTTGCTAAGTTGCTGAGAACTTCGCTAAGTTACTGAGACTGGCTTTGAACCTGTGATCCTCCTGTCTCAACCTCCCAAGTCCTGGGATTAAAGGCATGTGCCACCACACCTGACTACATTATTTCTCTTGATCTTCAATAGATGAAGTGGGAAAAACAGTGATCACTATCACAGTTAAACTGGTAAGGAAACCCAGGCTTAGGGAATCTTTAGTGCGTGATTAGTATGAATGAGACTAAACACAGGTAGATTCACTGCAAATCCAATGCTTAGTGAAAGGACTGGTATTTTTTAAAAGCCCCCGAACGTTAGAAAAAGGCAAAGGAGCCAAAGTAAAGCCAAAAGAAATAAGCCAGAGAATTTTCCAATCAAGTAAAGCATGGATGTGGTTGAGTTTGAATGTAGCTGCAGATTTAATGAAATGCTTGGTTTTCTTTTATTTTCTGTATTTTAGACTCTATTTGTTTGTAATGTTTTATTATTGTTGCATTAGAATTTTATTTCATGTGATTGAGGAGATGGTTTCCTTTCATGATCTCTATCTTTCTGTGTATTAAAGGTCTACACACACGTATGTATAATTTATTTATGCATTTATTTATGTATTTATTTATTTATTGCGGTACTGGAGATTGAACTCAGGGGCATTCTACCTCCGAGCTATACCCCCAGCCCTATTTTTTTTTTTTTTGCGGT
>PVJS01059464.1:0-11510 GCA_004027185.1 Glis glis
ACACACACACACACACACACACACACATACACACACACACACACACACATACACACACAGACTACAGTAGAAGTATAATAGATCCATACTACATAAAATTTAAGTTTACCTAAAATGACATCCAAGATGTCTGTAGATATGAGGGTATATTACTTTGGTGAAGACATTGAAAACACAGAATGTGATTTCTGAACTTCCTCAGTATTCAAACTCATTTTCTAATAATTCTGGTGCCTGTTTTGTGATAAGCATTATAACAATTATCTACTATTATGTGATAAAGATAGAAAACACTGAGAAATCAAGAAGAGATGTTCATTTTACACTATGAATTCCTCGTAGAGAATTATATATTTGTCTGTGAATTAGACATCAAACTTGTTTTATTGGTCAAATATATATATATTTCATTATCTTTAGAGTCCTTTTGTGATAAAATTGATAAAATATGACTTGATATTATAAATATAGATAAGACATTTGGTAATTTTAGTGAAACATGAACAGCTGTATAAAAGGTGAACAGCACTAGCTTTGTAGGCGTTTACACATGTTATAATCCTATTTGAAAAACTGCATCGAAAATGAACAATTTCTCTCATAAGGATCACGACCATATTCTTATTATAATCTTTATCTTAATGGGAATAAGAAGAAATATCTTTTAAGCATGGTACAGTATATCCTATGGGATACATATGACTAGAGAAAGTTTCATCCAAAAGTGCAGCACAGTTCAGTTTCTTTGAACTGCAAATGGCCACCCCAATGATCACACACCGTGCCAGAGGAAAATTAAATTGAATTTAGTTTTGCTTCAATCTATTTGCAACGGAGGGGACAAACCCTGTGCACACCCATAAAATTTTATCTTTGAACCAATAACTAAAAAGTCTAAAGTTGTTAAGGCATCTTGTAAAAGTTGAGAGGTCAGTGAAGGGTTTGAACCTGAATAACACAGCACTTTTTCAATCTTTTAGTTCAAAACAAACATAGAAGACACAGTAAGCTCACTGATAGAAAAGCTGTTTTATTTCTCTGGTGTAGATAATTCGCATGACCTGTTTGGTTCACCTCTCTCTTTTTATATAAATAGCACAGTCCCTTCACCCTTAGATCCTTCTGTGCAGATGGTCTATAGGCTACCTTTTCTGTTGTTGCCCTACCATGGTACTTACGGATCCAGGGGATGATTTTTTTCTACTGCAATTCCCAACAATTTCTCTGACATAGTTATTCTACATTTATGCTTGTAGAGGAGACAACAAGACATTTCTCAAGTATGTGCCATCTTATGACAAATGTGATTTATTCATTCTAAAAATACTTACTGAGAATTTACCATGTGCCAGTTAGTACTATAAGTACTGAATTTATAGTGGGACACACACAAACAAACACACACACACATACATACACACACTGCAGTTATTAACTCATAAATAAATTTTGTTAAGTCATTAAGTTCTTAACCTCTAATATTGTGAGACCTCCATGAGTACAGTGTTGTGTGTGTGTGTGTTTTTAAAATCATTTAACATTTGGAAAGTTGAATAATATTATAAGTAGTCCATTTTAATTTGTAACTTTATCAATTAGAGTTCGCATTTATTTTCCCTACTTCAAATGACATTCAAATTGAATTATGGGAAAGGTATCATATGCCATTATACTACATTACCACATTTCATATACCCCAAGGAATTACTTAAAAAGCCTACTACTAAACCGGGAGTGGTGGCGCACGCTTGTAATCCCAGTACTTTGGGAGGCGGAGACCGGAGAATCTGGGTTCGCGGCCAGCCTCCTCTTTCTCTCTCTCCCTCTCTCTTTCTCTCTCTTGCTCTCTCTTTCTCTCTCTCTACTTAGTGAGGCCCTCCGCAACTTCGTGAGACCCAGTTTCAAAATAAAGTATAAAAAAATAGGGCTGGAGGTGTAGCGCAGAGGTAGAACGCCCCTGGGTTCAATCCCCGGTACCGCAAAACAAAAAAAAAGCATACTACTTCCCCAACTTCATAATTTTTTGTTACCTTAATATCCAAAGAAGTTATAATTTCTGATCATTTCAAAGGCTGATGAGTGGGAAGGTCTTTGGAATAAAATGTATCTATAACTGCAAGTTCCTGAAAATGACTTAACTTGTTATTATTGTCTCAATATAAGGGAAGGCATATAATAAGTTTTTAAAAATACCTTCCTTTTACTAATATTAAAGTGGCATATATCCAAAAAATTGACTTAATCACTAAAATGGACATGTTAAGAGTTCCATAAAGTATGCTATTATGTACTATTGGATTAAAAATGTTTGTAGTTACCTATAAAAAAAATGAAAACCACAGGGCAAAGGTTGTTCTCCCTGGGACAGATATGGCCAGAAGATTGTCTCACATAGTTTAGTTCGTGCACACTTAAATATTATATATTCAATATAACAATTTGGATGTATGGACTCTACAGAGACATTAGAGAAGAGCCACACAAGGTCCACATCTTACATGGCAACAGCTGACTGAGTCTGTATTCTGTCATTTTTGATGGAATGTGCTCTCTACAGCTCCACACAGCCCACTCCACTCCCACAGTTTTACACTCCTCACTCCCAACTCATTTACCTTGTTTCTGATTATTGTAGGCATTATAATTTGCTAGATTATTCATTTCAAAGAGATAATACAACACAATCATCTGTTTTACTTTTGTAATTAAGTTGCTTATATCAGCAGATTTGCCCTGGAAGATAATTTTAGAATATATTTCTAAGTTGAGGCTTCTAAAAAATAATTAAAACATTCAAAACTGTAGAAAGTATAATTATATAATAATAATAATTAATGTCTTAGAATTTCAGAGTATGAAGCTGGTGGGACTTTGTAACTCAGAGAGGATACTTACTCATCTATTGAGTCATAACTCACAATCACTTACTGGAATAGCTGGGACTACAAAGGGATGTGTGCAAATATAAATGTGTCACTTTAAATCTATGTTGTATAATTACAATGTACCGATAAAATTATACAAAAAAAGACTTCCAGACTCCCAACCCAGCTTGACAGATGCATAAGCAATAACATGTATACTGTATGTAAAATATTTGGATGAATTTTATATTCCTTATAGGACAAAATAATCCATATGTATCATTCAAATTCTTAATAACTTAAGACATTTTAAAAATACAACATTATTGTAAATTTTAAAATTTTACTTAAAATGCATTCCACTATTTTATATTATTATTACAATTACTAGTCAAAACGAAAATAGACTTATCCATAAAAAACATAGTAAAATATTTATATTAAATAATGTTTATATTACATATGGATGTATTATGATTAGACTATCAATAACACTAAAATAATATACGGTTAATTTCAATTGCATAGAATATATGGTTCTCATTTGTTCTCACTAATTTGTAAAACATTATTCCTGTTACTAAGTATTCCAATGAGTGAATAATATAAATTTATAAAGTAATAAGTATTATAGTACCTAAAACTATTTTCTCAAAATGTCTAACATTTTTGGTCAACTTTAGATATAGGTTACAGTCTTCAACTAGTTTCAAAATATGTTATTTTAAATTATGTTTTGATTCTAAAAGACTTTTCTAACAGAATTCAGAGTGAGGTTTAACTTAATATAGTCCAGAATCTATTAAGTTTGTACTATGTTGGTTTGCTCCTATTAAGCATGGTAGACTGTGAACTATTTTGACATGATTTAAAATATTACTAAAGACTATAAATCTACAATAAAACTCATCCCAAAGCCCAGACTCTTTTTTTTTTTTTTTTTGCAGTACCGGGGATTGAACCCAGGGGCGTTCTACCTCTGTGCTACACCCCTGGCCCTATTTTTTTATACTTTATTTTGAAACCGGGTCTAACGAAGTTGTGGAGGGCCTCACTAGGTAGAGAGAGAGAGAGAGAGAGAGAGAGAGACAGGGAGAGAGAGAGAAAGAGCTGAGGCTGGCCGCGAACCCGAATCATCCAGTACTCTGCCTCCCAAAGTACTGGGATTACAAGCGTGCACCACCACGCCCGGCCCAGACTCTTTTTACAATATATTAATAAATATAGTTTCATATGGCCATATATCTTATAATTTTAATCAATTTTAGAGAAATTTACTAAAAAAGGATGCTTAGTGACAAAACTAAGTCAAACCTGGTGATTATATAATTGCCATTCTAATAGAAAACTAAACCAAACCTAAAATCATTATTAATACAAACATATGATCTACAAAATAAAAGAATATTAAAAGGAAAGTCCCTTAACCCATTTCCCAGAAATTCTCACTAAAATATATTCATAAGTAGTTTTATCCTTGTATTGGTTATTTTATATCTATAAAATATTATTCTTTTCTTTATTTATTTATAAAGATAATGCATCACCTGTTGTGTGTATATTGTGGTAAAAGAGAATTTATTTTACACTGTCTTTCATTTATATATTTTGTCATTCTAATTGGTCCATAGATCAAGTTTCTAACTTGTAATAACTTTAACTTGTATTTCCTTTTCTTTCAGCAGTATTTGACTCCAATCTCTGTAAAATGAAAATATTTGTACCTCTCCTATTCCCTTAATATTTATTTAACTTAATTTAGAACAACTTAATATATAAACCATTTAATTTATAACAAATTAATATATAAACCTAAGTATGGAAAACTTAATGTATAATGGCTTTATGAGCTTAATACATTGATGTACCAAATAATATATATAGCCTTGTTCTCAATGTGAAAAAAAATCTTTATTGTTCACATTATTATAACTCTAAAGTCTCTTTTCAAGCACAGCTAAGAAATTCACAATGATCACATTTTTATCTTTAAGATCCTAACGGCTTATCTGTGCTATTGAAAATATGTTTTTATGTTAAATAATGAAATTCTATAAACATCTAAGATTAGCTTCTAAATTTTAGTTTGTGTTTTGATGTTATTGTTTGTGTAAAGAATCCAGGTATGGCATGCGTATACTGAAATGCTTTTGCCCTACATCAAGTGTCTTCTACTTTTATTCCATGTCCATTCTCCCTAAGGAAAAAAAGCATAATTTTATTTATAATGATCACAGTGGTCTTTTCTATTATTTGGATTTATTTTCTACTCCTTTGATCCTTATATAAGTTGACTAGCTAAGGATTTTGAATTAACTTCCCTTTCATTGTGCCGCAAACACAGTATGGCAGGTTTCTAAGTTATGTTATTAAGTTTATCTACTTAGAATATTTAGAGGTTGTTTTGATTTTCTATATTTGTTTTTCATCAAAGTTGATTTATGCAGCTTAGAGTTTTGAAATTAACTCCTCAATGTTCCTTGCTGTGTAAACAAGGATAAGGTAAACATCTTTCATAAAATGGACCTTTTAAGCTATGTCATATTTGGCTTGTTGAATCAATGTACCCTTGCGATCAAGTGATTAAGCTATTTACTGCTCTTGCACAGAAAGCTATTAAATAGATCATAAACACAGCATTATGAAGTGTCAGGATCTGTAAGTTCTACTTACCAGTCAGTTGTATGACCTTGAACAAGTCAGTTAATCTTTCTGACCTCAACCTCATTACATACATAACAAGGACAGCAAAGATATGTATGGGCTTCTTTGCTTGTACAGTTCTCTGATTTTATTTTATAAATTATCTTCAGATGGATTTAGCATGAGGGAGGAAAGCTTCGCTGCAACACTTATGCAAATAATCTTATAAGAATTATGAAGTTAATTTAATAAGCTTCTTAGCTTTTTGGGGGTAATTTCCAGAGAAAAAGTAAATACTCATTTAAGAAATGTATTAAAGATTACTTTTTCCAAAAAGATGTAGAATATTTTCTCTTATAACAGTGTTTCTGGCAGCTGCTTATCAAATTGTGTGTTTCAAGCATATCATAACTGTGACCCAGAAAGTTCCACATTACTAGTTCTAATAGCTGAAAATTTTTTTAAAAAATATAACGTTATAAACATTTTATTTCTGCAAGTTTTTAAAATGTATTTTAATCAATTTTAGTTTTTAAAATGTATTTTTAAAATACAAGTATATTCAAGTATATTTCCAAGGAAAAGTGTATTTTTGGATGTATAAATACTTTCGTATAATACAAGAAAAGAAAGGGAGCCAAATATCTTGGGTCTTACATGTATTTGGCTGCTTTTGGCTTGCTGGGTGGCCATAAGGCAAGCTGATCAAGTTATTATTTTTCTAAAACTTGCCAAGTATTGTCAGAACTTGGGAGGAGGTAATGAAACCCTAAGTGTAAAATGCTCTACAAATAGAAAGGTCAGAGGACAGCATATGTGAACCGTTTTCTTTCTTAATGAATGGTTGGATGCTTAGTAGAGAATGCCAAAACAACTTCTTTGGAAGAGCCACTTCATTTTGGAGGAATTCATTGCAAAGTGGCAATAATTATTGAGTAAGGTTGTTGCATCTGGACTGATAAACGTAGCATTGTGATAATAATATTCAGAGTAATATTAATGTAAGTTGCAACAATAATAAATGTTATTAACAATCTATTAGAAAAATCAGAGACTGAAGAGTTAGGTAGAGCTAGGCTCTAATTATGAAGTTACTACTGATTGGCTCTGTGGGTCAAATTTCTATAACCTTCTCTCCCAGATGGCAGTGCAGCAGAGTTGTTTTAAAATAGTTTCCCAAGAGGAGACAGGTCCTGGCCATCACCTCAGCTCAGGGCAGACTGAGAAGGAGTTCTTTTCAGGCACAAGTCATCATTAGCCTCTGAACCTTTTCAAAACGATCTTGTTCTTCTCCCACTGTGAGTGTAGTACAGTTATATCTGTGAGTCTCTTCTCAACTGGCAATGTGAAACATTGGCTAATGAGGAATTTGACAGAGGAAAATCTCATGCTTAGTATAGTTCAAAATCTACCCAACATCCAGCTGAATGGATTTTATTTATTCTAAATATTCCCATGGATGAAGACATAGTGTTTGACCACAATTTCCTTCTCTCAATCTCAACTGTTCCTTCAAAATGTTTGCTTCTGGGGGCTGGATGTGAAGCTCAGTGGCAGAGCACTTGCTAGCAGGTGCAAGGTTCTAGGTTCAATCTCCAGCACCGAAAAGAAAAGAAAAAAGAAAAAACAGAAAGTAAGTTTATACTTGTAAAACATTTGTATGTAAATTATCCATCTTCTATGTATATTATTATTAAAATAAACTAAGCAAAGGACTCATCAAACAAAACAAAACCACAGCAAAATAAAGTCCTAATACCCTCATATTTATTTAATTAAATTAATTTATTAATTAATTTAGGTGCTGGCGATGGAACCCAGGGCCTACCACATGCTCTATCACTGAGCTACACCTACCCTATATTTATTTTAAAAGATTTGTTCACTGTGTTATCTAACATTACAAAATTTTAAGGAAGATCTTAGAAAAAAAATTGCATTGACTTCCAGTCCGAAGTTCAGTTGAATTTCTTCAATGAATATTCTTTCATTTAAAGACCTAATGAATTCCCAGGGGTGAAATCTTCCTCCATGTGCTCTTTTTAGACAAACAATTGACTTTCCAAAATGGTACAGGTGAAGGTGATCATGGTATACACTTTTTCTTTACCCCAGATCACATCAATTTTCCTTCATTCTAGTTTTAAGTTTTTGTTCCTTATGATGTAATTTATAATCTGTCATTTTACTATTTTAAATATTTCTTAAGTGAAAAAATGAGAATTTTCCTAGTCAAAAGGAAGGTATAAATCAATCCATAATTTAATTACATAATATTGAGGGAATAGAGACATTTTTAATGATCAAATGCCATAATGGTTTTTATGCTATAAAAACCTGTAAGAATAAGGGATGTAGCCTCTTGCCACTGGCAGAGTTAAGAGATTTTTTTTCTCCATTCTTGACAATATTTGTTAAAAGCAAACAAAATCCAGAATGAAAGGGACCTTGAAGAATTTCATATTGTCCCAGACTTATGGGAGAAGTAGCAAAGAGAACTATAGGAAGAAGAGCTGGAAGTTAAACAGAAGAAATCTAGAACAGAAGTTGTTCAAGAAAAAGACAAGTCATTCTTTAATTCGTTATTAACTATGAAAAAAGCTGATTTAACATTTGCATCAGACCACAAGATCTCCTTAAGGTGTTCTCAGAATACTGGGTGTGGTGATGCATGCCTGCAATCCTAGTACTTGGGAGGCTAAGACAGGAGGATAGCAGCTTCAAGGCCAGCCTCAGAAATTTAGCGAGACCCTCAGAAACTTAGTGAGACCCTGTTTCAAAGCAAAAATAACTAGGGGTCTATTTCAGAGGTAGAATGTCCCTGGGTTCAATCCCCAGAACAAAAACAACAACAGAAAAGATACTATCAGAATTTTTGGCCTCATTTACAAGCCTAATTTAGCTATAAACAGTATATTAAGGAATATGTCACTTAATCAACAAATATTTTAATGGAGATAAATTAATTATTATTATATATTGAATGATGAGTTTGGTTGGGTATATATAAATGACTCAGTCATTTTTCTAAATTCAACCACAATTTAATGTAATCAATATTATCAAACATCTTGCCTAATATGAACAGTATGTGAAATGGTAATTCTAAAAGAATTTAACAACATAAATAATCTATTGAGTTGTCAGTTTACCCAACAGATTATAAGCTTTTCAATGTTAGGTGTGTCAAGATTTTATTTTAAAGGAAAGTCTATAAATTTTATTTGCACAATAATACAGAATATATCAAGATTTTACTTGTTGCATTAATAAACATGATAAAGCTGATTGAGCAGGTCATGGTGGTACATGCCTGTGATACTCGTACTTATGAAGCTAAGACAGGAGAATTGCAGGTTCAAAGCCAGTCTCAGCAATTTAGCGAGGCCCTCAGAAATTTAGTGAGCAACTTAACAAGATCCTGTTTCAAAATAAAAAGTAAAATAAAATGGGCTGGGGATGTGATTCAGAAGTAAAACACCTTGATTCAATCTCCAGTACCAAAATAAACAAATAAATAAAATTAAATTTTTAAAAATCAAAGGACAATTTGAGACAGTTAGTATGTATGGGCTCTGAAAGATACGATGTTGCTATAAGAAGATGTCTAGGTCAGATATGAAACTGGTTGCTATGCTATAGGACAATAATAAGTTTAGGACTGACTATTCTATAAAACAAATAATTTCTATGAAAAATATCTACAAGATAACATAAAAGTTTAATACTGTGTAATGGTTTGGATTTATAATGTCCCTGAGACCTCACAGAAAGTAAGCAGCCATGTGGTAGGTGGGGCTTGATTACTGAGGAGGGGTCCCTGGGGGTGTGGCCTTAGGATTTATATATAGTTCTTTCTCCCCTTGTTCTCTCACTTGCTTCTGACCTCCATGATGTGAGAGTAGGACTTTGTTCTCTCCCTCTCTCTGCTTCCTTCCACCATGCCTTGAACTCTGCAGACCTGGTCTGACATGGACTGAACCTTGAAATCTCTAAAACTATGAGCAAATAAATCTTCCTTCCTCTAAATTGTGTGGTCAGTTTTCTGAATTACAGCAGTGAGCATGTTGACTGAAACACAGAAATCGAACAAAGTTTCCTGTAGACAATTATAAAAACCTTGGGTATGTCTATGAAATAATAATTGCAATATGCAGTAAGATGGCAGCATAGGGGTTTTCTGGTGTCATTTTCTCAAAGCCTGTTGATTTTGACAGCCACTCACAGATGCATTTCGTGACTATCTAAGAATCAAGTAGAGAATTTCCAGCATGACACTAGAGAACAAAATCCAATAATAGACTCATAGTAAAGGAGAAGAAGAAGAGTGTAATTTTTAAATGTCACCCCTCTGCCAAGGTAGCATAGCTCAATGTCACGAGAAAATCCTCAGTCTGATATTCCTCCTCTGGGAGAAAGTGTGAATATAGTGAATGAATGTCTGACTGTTTCCAGCATGCAGGATGCTGTCCAAGAGGCTCAGCTCTTTCTCACCCCAGGAATATATAGGCGATCAGCATGGCTGATTGGCTGATAGAGGCTGGGAGCAGAGAAGAGAGCTGAGAACCAAAGCAAAAAGGACTCAGAACTCAACAAAGGATGAATATCCTTTTTACTGCTCTGCATTCTCCATCAAGAGGTCCACCCACAAGACACTTTGATGTGCTACCTGAAGACTCCTAAAGTTAGTCCAATGGTTCTCCTAATATGTGAACCTTATCTCCTCTTCCTCCTACTCATAGCTGGCACTCATGATCACCCCCAAAATGCAAATGAGTACATGTAATCAGACAACTAGACTCTATGAGATTGGAAGACACATAGAACTTTAGCATTTCCAAGTACCAGTCCAGGGAAAACAAATGGGAGTCTCTCAGAACGTGCTCACCAAGCAAAATGAGAAAATAGTCAACTCAATGAAGTCAGTAAAGCAATGCATGAACAGATAAAGATAAAATTTGTAATAGAAAGAAACAGAAATTTCAAAGCAAATGGATATAACGAACGTTTTTTATTGCAGTAGAGAGCTTCAGAAGCAGGACTGATCAAGCTGAAGAAAGAATCTGTAAACTCATAGACAACTCATTGAAATTATCCAGGAAGAGGAGAAAAGAAAAAAATGAAAAACAAAGCATATGTGATTTATGGAATACCATCAAGAGAAATAAAATAATAAAATAAAATGCACATTATGGAAATTTCAGAAGGATACAAAACACCAAAAGGGGACATGAAACAGTTATATATACACAAATTGAATAACCTAGGAGAAATTGATAAAATAAAATTGAAGTCTAGAAGAATACAACCTATAATCTATTGAATCATAAATAGAAAACTCTCATGAGAAAAAATAACAATTAAAGATTGATCTGTAATTCAAAGATCTCCCAATAAAGAAAAGCCCAATTCAGATGGCTTTATTGATGAATTCTAGTAATCTTTAAATAAGAAGAATTAAAATGCCAATCCTTCTCAAACTCTTCCAGAGTTCAGAATTATTGGCCTCATTTACAATCCTAATTTAGGAAAATTTGAAGAGGAGATAGCACTTTCAAATTAACTTTGTAATACCAGTATTACCCTCATTACAAAGCCAGGCAAGGACACTACATGAAAAAGGAATTATAGATCAACATCCCTGATGAATACAGGTTCAAAAATCTTCAAGAAAATATTAGCAAACTGAACTCAACAACACTTACAAAGGACCAAATAAAATTCACTCAGTATTTGCAAGAATGATTCATTGTCCATAAATCAGTGAATGTGATACACAACACTTACAGAATAAAAGATAAAAATCATACAAACATCTTGATAAATGCAGAAAAGTTATTTGACAAAACACAACATGACAAAAACTCTCAAAAATTAGCTATAGAGCCAGGCGTGGTGGCGCACGCTTGTAATCCCAGTACTTTGGGAGGCGGAGACCGGAGGATCCGGGTTCGTGGCCAGCCTGAGCTCGCTCTCTCTCTCTCTCTCTCTCTCTCTCTCTCT
>PVJS01059465.1:0-11510 GCA_004027185.1 Glis glis
AAAAAAAAAAAAAAAAAAAAAAAAAAAAAAAAAAAAAAAAAATAAAGTTCCCTCCGCTTTAATCCTTACATTTTTTAATCATTACAAAAAGTAACCTGAAGTAATCTGCTGCTAACCTATCATTTACTTTTCTCTTGTTCTGTTTCCCTGTCCCCACTTTACAAGGAAAGCAACTTCCCAAAAGACCACTCTGCTTTTTGTTCTTTGATTCTGCTTTCTTCAGCCCTTCTCTGTCTATAAAACCAGCCTCCTTTGCTCTGCTCACTGGAACACTCCTATTACATGGAATGAACTACGGTTCAATTCTAGAATAACAAAATGAAGCCAATTAAAATCTTAAATCATTGTAATTTGGGGTTTTTTTTTTTTGACAGCATGAATGTCCATAGTGTACTACTTAGAAAGTTTGTGACTGGGTGTATGGATAAAGGAAAACTAGACTAATTGAAAGGAATTCTTTTACCTATTAATACATTGGAGTTTGAAAAATGACTCAAATGAAGTCAATAGCTGACTTGATTGATAATCACTGAATTAAGGCATGGAAGCACAGGCCTCACTTTGTAACAAACAGAATTGACATACACTAATCTCGAGTACAAGAAATCTGGAAAACAATGCCAAGAGGCTAGCCTAGCTACATGACACAATATCGGAGGCCCTCAATTTGCATATCAGTAAAATGATGGGGTTCAGTCAGGTGACCTCATAACCTCTAAATGCCTTTCCACATGCAAGAGTTTATCCTGCCAAGCTCAACTCAAAGGGAATTCAGCCGAGCGTGGTAGCACATGCTTGCAATCCCGGTACTTGGGAGACTGAGAACGGAGGATCAGGGTTTGCGGCCAGTCTCAGCTACTTAGTGAGGCCCTCCACAATTTAGTAAGACCCTGTTTCAAAATAAAGAATAAAAAATAGGCCGGGCGTGGTGGTGCACGCTTGTAATCCCAGTACTTTGGGAGGCGGAGACCGGAGGATCCAGGTTCGCTGCCAGTCTCAGCTCTCTCTCTCTCTCTCTCTCTCCCCCTCTCCCTGTCTCTCTCTCTCTCTCTCTACTTAGTGAGGCCCTCCGCAACTTCGTGAGACCCGGTTTCAAAATAAAGTATAAAAAAATAGGGCCGGGGGCGTAGCGCAGAGGTAGAACGCCCCTGGGTTCAATCCCTGGTACCGCAAAAAAAAAAAAAAAAAAAATAGGGCTGGGGGTGTAGCACAGAGGTAGAATGCCCCTGGGTTCAATCCCCAGGACCTAAAAAATAAAAAAGGAAAATTCAAGAAATGCCCATCAGGGATGTTCCATTAAGTAGCCACACAGAGAAAGCAAAATTTTTAGCAAAAGCTTCAGGGATTTCTGGTATCACTTCATTCAAGCTCTACTTTCTGGCTTTCCCATTTGTGATAATAATAATGTCACTCTTGTCCTAGCTCAAGACCTTTGACTCTTCTTTCTCAATCCTCATATTTGGTCACCAGGTCCTTGGCTATCTCTTTCACAGTCTCTTCAATTACTCTTCCCATTTTCTCCGTTATCTCTGTATAAAGTACAGATTCAAAGAACTCATGATCTTTGATCTGACTCTAACCTGCTGTTTCTACCTAATCTCCAACTACTCTGTTGTGTATACAGTGGACTATTTCCTCACTGTCCAGTATCCACACCCACAGCTAACATTCCTGCCACTGTGTACATGTCTACCCACTGCTTCCCAGGTCAGAATAACCTTTTTCTCAGTCCCAGATACCTGTCTTGATACAAATGCTCAGCTGGGGTGCCTCTCTATGGCATAAAATGCTATAATACTTAGGATCTGTACCACTCGACCTGGCAGTTAGAAGGGCTGCCTTGTTATTGTTGTTTCTGTTATTTAGAATATTTATCTCCAAAACTACTGTAAACTTCATACTAGATGCCCCCAAGCCCCAGACAACCCAGGCAGAAAAATATATTTCAATATCTCAAGAAGCCTGAATTAAAGTGGGCATGGTGGCCTGCACCTGTAACCCCAGTACTTGGGAGGCTGAGACAGGAGGATCACAGGTTCAAGACCAGCCTCCGCAACTTAGCAAGGCCCTCAGCAACTTAGTGAGTCCCTGTTTCAAAGGGCTGGGGGTATAGCTCAGAGGTAGAATGCCCCTGCGT
Source organism: Glis glis (assembly GCA_004027185.1). Taxonomy (NCBI): domain Eukaryota; kingdom Metazoa; phylum Chordata; class Mammalia; order Rodentia; family Gliridae; genus Glis; species Glis glis. The sequence goes on from PVJS01059465.1 coordinate 2,138, forward strand.
CCAATACCCGGGACCCCCCCAAAAAAGATTAAATAAGACTTGTTGGTAGACAAATCTTTGAGATTCATGGATAAAGTAGCCTAACCACCCTGAGTCACCCGTTGCCCAAACAAGTGATATACCCTAGTAAATGCTTAAACTACATCACTCAGTCTATGATTATTTTAACTCTCCTTAATCTTCCCCCCCTCTCTCTCCTTTGCTGTAACTAAAATATTAGTCTTTTTAATGCAAATAGGATAGTGAGAGCTTCTCCTAATTTCAAAGAAATTCTTCAGAATAGGATAAACAAGGATCACACAGCACTTCTTGGAGTTGGATTAGAAAGGTTTTCAGTGTTTCAGAAATGAACCCTCAAATCACATTTACCCTATGTAAGGGAGTTCTACACACTATTAAGATCTTCAGAGAGTAAATTTTCCTGAGCTGCAACCTTACCCAGATGACACAAGTAGAAGCAGAACCAAGTTTGCAGAATGACTACCAAGTAAGAGTGAAAACAGATTTGCAATCTATCAATGGCCCCTTGTGTTTTGAAAACGTCACTGGTATGTTTCAAGGAGGCCCCAGAGCTCTGAAGACTGGCCCAAACAATTACAAATCACTACTCACAGCAAACTTTCATAATGTTTTGGAGATTTGAGAAGTATTAAATAGGCAGACTAAACAATAGTCACACTTCATTTTATAGAGCCGGTGTACCAAAGGCTATTGGTTATACACTGTGGGAACTTCTCTTTTCCTCTCTTCACAATACAAGATGACTGTTAACAGTAGAGCTCTGGGGGGCTTCTGAATCCAGCCAAGATGGAGTAACAAAGACCGAATTGACACTCCCACCCGAACCAACCAAAAAAAAAAAAAAAAGAAAGAAAGAAAGAAAAAGAGAAAGAGAGAAGAGAGCATGCCAGACAAAATATATAAAACCACAGTTTTCAAGATACTGGATACCAATGAAGGAAAGTGATCCCTCAGAGATGAAAAATAAGTAAGGTCTGCACCAGCTTACTAGGTTCAGAGAGGTCACAACGCATGGCACAGGGAGGAAGCAGGCAGGGGAGCCCAAGCTGACTTCCTAGATTGAGGAAATGGAACTATGAATCCAGAGGGCATAAGATTGCTAGAGTTCACGAGACAGAGTGTAAGGACAGCTAACTGCCCAGAGAACCCCAGAGATCTGCAGAGAGTCCTCCTCGAGAATTTGACAATGCTGATCAGTGCATGCATGTAAGGGAACTCTAAAAGGTTCAGGACAGAATAAACCACCTGAAAATATTAGAGGGAACAATAGTGGGTACTCACAGAGGCTCAGGAATAGTGGCTGTTCCCACCAGGCTGACTAGAAAAAACTCCCAGTTCAGTGAGGCAGGGTACTCAGAAGGGTTTTGCCTCAGTATGAGGGAGTAATTAGCCCTAGACTAAATGCTGTTTGGGTCCTGCGATCAAACTATTTCCAAGTAATTTAACTACCTCTCAATTAAAATTCAAGCACATTTATGGGAAAACAAAAATATCCAGCACCCAACAAAGTAAAATTCACAAAATCTGACAGTCAGTAGTCAATATTGAGTATCTGGCATTCAGCATTATAAGGCATGCAAAGAAACACACACACACACACACACACACACACACACACACACACACAGACATTTGCAGAAAAATAATGGCTGGAATTTTTCCAAATTTTGGACGCTAAACTCACAGATCCTACAAGTTCAATGAATTGAAATACTAAGAACATGAAGAAAACTACACCATGGTACATAATAATGAAATTACTAACGACCAATGATAAAGAGAAAAAGCTTAATAGCAGTCTGAAAAATACATGTGATGTATGAACAAAGGTAGAGATTCTAGCAGATTTCTTATCAGAAATAGTGCTAGCAAAAAGACAGGGAAACAACATCTTTAAAGTACTTACTTTTTATAAAGAAACCCAGAATTCTATACCCAGCAAAATTATCTTCTAAAACTGAAGGCAATATAAAGATTTTTTTTTTGTCAGACCTTCAAAAGCTGAAAGAAGAGCCGGGCGTGGTGGCGCACGCTTGTAATCCCAGTACTTGGGAGGCTGAGACAGGAGGATCACAGGTTCACAGCCAGTCTCAGCTACTTAGGCCCTCCACAATTTAGTGAGACCCTGTTTCAAAATAAAGAATAAAAAATAGGGCTGGGAGTGTAGCTCGGAGGTAGAATGCCCCTGGGTTCAATCCCCAGTACAGCAAAAAAAAAAAGCTGAATTTGTAACCAAGGACTCACACAAGAAATGTTCAAGAAAGTCCTTCAGAGACAAAAGAAAAATTGTTCCATATTTCTAGGAATACAGATCTACACAAGGAATGAAGAGCATAGGAAATAGTAAAAATGGGGATAAAAATATATGTTGATTTTTAAAATAATTAAAATCTCCTTAAAAATAACAACTACTGCTGGGTATAGTGCTGCATGCCTATAATCCCAGTACTTGGGAGGGTGAGATAGGAGGATTGCAGGTTCAAGGCCAGCCTCCGCAACTTAGTGAGATCCTCAACAACTTAGCAAGGCCCTGTTTCAAAACTTAAAAAAAAAATGTTAAAGAGCAGGGGTATAGCTCAGATGTAGAATGCTCCCAGTTTCAATCCCCAGTACTAAAAACAAAAAAATACTTTCTTTTTTTTTTTGCGGTACTGGGGATTGAATGCAGGGGCATTCTACCTCCGCACTACACCCCCAGCCCTATTTTTTATACTTTATTTTGAAACCGGGTCTCACGAAGTTGCGGAGGGCCTCACTAAGTAGAGAGAGAGAGAGAGAGAGAGAGAGAGCTGAGGCTGGGCGCGAACCTGGATCCTCTGGTCTCCGCCTCCCAAAGTACTGGGATTACAAGCATGCGCCACCACGCCCGGCCAAAAAAAAAATACTTTTTAAAAATAGTAATAATTTATTTTGAACTGTATAGCCAATGTATAAATAAAATGTATGACATTAGTAGAATAAAGTCTGGGTAAAGAGACATGCAAGTAAACATTACAAGTTTAAGTATCTATAAGAAATGAGTATGATTCAATTGACAAAGAAAAAGGAAATGTATTTTTTTTGCTTTCATGGCAACTTTTAAGGCAGAAGTTGAACTGACAATCTGTACTTTTTTTTTTAGGTATGAGGATTGAACTAAGGGGCATTCTACCTCTGAGCTATACCTCCAGTCCTTTTTTATTTTTATTATTTTTGAAACAGGATCTCACTAAGTTGCTGAGGGTCTTGCTAAATTGCTACAGTTGGCTTCAAACCTTTGATCCTCCTGTCTCAGCCTTCCAAATACTGAGATTACAGGCATGTACCACCACACCTGGCTTAATTGAAATCACCATTATGGAATATTATCATTTCCTGATGAAATAGTTATAAAAAGCTTTCTGGACACTAATATAAAAGAATTAGAACTATTTGTATTCTTGCCAATAATTGCTGATGGCCTTTACATTAAAGATCACAATAATAATAGCTAAGGGTCTTTATAGTAAAGCTCATAATAATAATAATAGCTAAGCTGAGGGTGTAGCTCAGTCATAGAGTGCTTGCCTACATACCATGTGTGAGATCCTGGGTTTGATCCTCAGCACCACAAAAAACAAACAAACAAACTTGATTTTTTTTCCCCCGTGTGTGTGTGTGTGTGTGTGTGTGTGTGTGTGTATGTGTGTGTGTGTGTGTGTGTGAGACTAGGGACTGAACTCAGAGGCATTCTGCCCCCAAGCTATACTCCCAGCCAGTTTGCTCTGTTTTGAAGCAAGATCTCACTGGGTTGCTGAGCGTCTCATTAATTTGTTGAGGCTGGTCTTGAACCTGTAATCCTCCTATCTCAGCCTACCAAATACTGGGATTACAGGTGTGCACCACCACGCCTGGTTTGATTTTCATTTTACAAAAGAAATTATATTGACTAAGAAACAAAGTCAAGGACCGGGTGTGGTGGCGCACGCTTGTAATCCCAGTACTTTGGGAGGCGGAGACTGGAGGATCCGGGTTCGTGGCCAGCCTCAGCTCTCTCTCTCTCTCTCTCTCTCCCTGTCTCTCTCTCTCTCTCTCTCTCTCTCTCTCTCTCTCTCTCTCTCTCTCTTTCTCTCCTTAGTGAGGCCCTCCGCAACTTCGTGAGACCCGGTTTCAAAATAAAGTATAAAAAAAATAGGGCCGGGGGCGTAGCGCAGAGGTAGAACGCCCCTGCGTTCAACCCCCGGTACCGCAAAAAAAAAAAAAGAAACAAAGTCAAAGCAGGAACACAATAGAGCACAGAATTAAAAATATAATAACAAATGAACTAATAACAGTGGAACACATTTAAACTTTAAATAAAGCCAGTTGTGTTGGTGCACGCTTGTAATCTAATACTTGGGAAGCTGAGACAGGAGGATCGCAGGTTTACGGCCAGCCTCAGCTACTCAGTGAGGCCCTCTGCAACTTAGTGAGACCCTATTTCAAAATAAACAATAAAAAATAGGGCTGGGGGTGTAGCTCAGAGGTAGAACGTCCCTGGGTTCAATCCCCAGTATCCCCCCCACACACAAAAGTTTAAATAAAGCAATGTAACTGTACACTTACTGAAATAGAGACAAAAAAGCCAAGAAATTTTATTTATTTATTCATTTATTTTTGCGGTACTGGGGATTGAACCCAGGGGCATTATACCTCCACACTACACCCCCGGCCCTATTTTTTTATCCTTTATTTTGAAACCGGGTCTCACCAAGTTGTGGAGGGCCTTACTAAGTAGAGAGAGAGAGACACAGAGAGAGAGACAGAGAGAGAGAGAGAGAGAGAGAGAGAGAGAGCTGAGGCTGGCCACGAACATGGATCCTCCGGTCTCCGCCTCCCAAAGTACTGGATTACAAGTGTGCGCCACCACGCCCGGCTTATTTATTTATTTAATTGTGTGTGGGGGGGTACTGGGGACTGAATCCAGGGGCATTCTACCTTCAAGCTCTACCCCACCCCTATTTTATTCTTTATTTTGAAACAGGGTCTCACTAAGTTACAGAGGGCCTCACTAAATTGCTAAGGCTGGCCCCGAACCTGTGATCTGCTATCTCAGCCTCCCAAGTACTGGGATTACAGGCGTGCACCACCACGCCTGGCTGAAATTTTATTTTTAAAGACTTCTGATAATATAATTCTTTTACTAGTGATTTCCCCGGGCAGTGCACGCCTATATTCCCAGTACTTGGGAAGCTGAGATAGGAGGATGGCGGGTTCAAAGCCAGTCTCAGCAACATAGCAAGACCCTCAACAATTTAGCAAGACCCTGTTTCAAAATAAAACATAAAATAGCCGGGTGTGGTGGCGCACGCTTGTAATCCCAGTACTTGGGAGGCTAAGACCGAAGGATCCGGGTTCGTGGCCAGCCTCAGCTACTTAGTGAGGCCCTCTGCAACTTCGTGAGACTCGGTTTCAAAATAAAGTATAAAAAATAGGGCCGGGGGTGTAGCTCAGAGGTAAAACACCTGGGTTCAATCCCCTGTACCGCCAAAAAAATAAAAACAGAATAAAGAATAAAAAATAGGGCTAGGGGTATAGCTCAAAGGTAGAATGCCCCTGGGTCCAATCCCCAATACTGCAAAAAAAACCCAACAAAATAAAACATAAAAAGGGTTGATGGTATATTCTGGAGATAGAATGCCCCTGAGTTCAATCCCTACCACCAAAAAAATTTTTTTTAAATAAAAAACAGTGATTTCCTATAATTCCATTATAATTCCTATACAAGACAGTGTTTGTATACTCTTGTTTAAATGCAGGTTGATTTACATTAGTTATAATGTTATATTAAACAGATTGAATTCTATGAAAGAAAATTGTTGATCTACTATATAATTACAGTCAAACCTCATTTTGCAGTGGTCCGAAGGAAATAAAATTTGATAAACGAGAGGTTGTTCATCTTGGAGAAGAAAAAAAATTCTTTAAATCTGACATCCAACTGAATCTTTGTCTCAACTCTAAAAAGTCAGTTCTTTTCTATTAATCTTGTATGCAGAAACTTACCTTACTAATGATGTGCTGAATAATTTTACTTGACATTGGAATTTGGGATAGGCCCTTGGGTTAAAATTTGTCTAAAATGATTTATGGTCAGTAGTTTCTAATCAATGGTTAATTACTCATATTTCTTTTAAAATGCTGCTTAATGCAGATTCCATTAATGGAGAAAGAAATTACAAAATCACACAATGTTTATTGTTAGGCATTCTTTTGCATGCTAAGGGGAAAACTATTTTCCACTATATTTTTAGGATTCAATAGATTATTTCATAACTAAGTGAAGTTTGTTTATTTTCCAATTTGAGAACTAGGGCTAAGCACTAACATTCATTCATGTGAATTTAATTCCTAGGACTTTACTGTAGTTCCACTTACCTAGTTTTTCAAAAGCCTTCAAGCACGTGACATGGTGGCACATGCCTGTAATCCTAGTACCTGGGTGGCAGAGACAGGAGGATTGCAGGTTTGAGGCCAGCCTCAGCAATTTAGTGAGACCCTCAGCAACCTAGGAAGACCCTGTTTCAAATAAAAACTAAAATAGGATGGGGTGTGTGGCTCAGAGGTAGAATGCCCTTGGATTCAATCTCTAGTACCCCCCCAACAAAAAGTCCTCAGCTTTCTTTCTTTGTAATTTGTCTCTATTCCTACCAATTTTATTTATTTATTTATTTATTTATTTATTTATTTTGGTTTCTGGACATTGAACCCAGGGGCAGTCTACCTCTGAGCTAGACCTTCAGCCCTATTTTATATTTTATTTTGAAACAGAGTCTCACTAAGTTGCTGAGGGTCTTACTAAGTTGCTGAGGTTAGCTTCAAACCTGTGATCTTCCTGTGTCAGCCTCCCAAGTATTGAATTTACAGGTGTGCACCCCCACACTAATTTATTCTTGACAAATTTTAATCATAACATATATCTTTATAATGAAATGAAATAGTAAAAGATGATGCAACATCCAAAGTCACTTATAGAAAATGAGGGGAAAAGAGGAAAAGAGAAGAAAAAATAACTACTCCTGATTCAGAATTCTTTTTTTTTTTTTTTTGCGGTACTGGGGATTGAACCCAGGGGCATTCTACCTCCAGGCTATACCCCAAGCCCTATTTTTTTATCCTTTATTTTGAAACAGGGTCTCACTAAGTTGCGGAGGGCCTCACTAAGTAGTTGAGGCTGGCCGCGAACCCGGATCCTCTGGTCTCAGCCTCCCAAGTACTGGGATTACAAGCATGCGCCACCATGCCCGGCTTTGATTCAGAATTCTTGATATGCTATCATGATTTATAAATTGCTAATAACTGATTTAATTACTGCTTTAATTAATTGAAGATTAACATTTTATTTGGCAAAGAGTATAATAAAAATTCAATTTAATTCAGTAAGTGTTGATTACCTAACATGTACATAGCTCTCTACCGGGCCCTGTACATGGCACATTAGGTATATAAAAAAAAACTTTGAGGCTACCATCTATTGTAGACAGAACAAGAAATAAAGGTTAAATATAGAAATTAGAGAGTGAGCCGGGTGTGGTGGCACACGCTTGTAATCCCAGTACTTTGGGAAGTGCAGACTGGAGGATCCGGGTTCGCGGCCAGCCTCAGCTCTCTCTCTCTCTCTCTCTCTCTCTACTTAGTGAGGCCCTCCGCAACTTCGTGAGACCTGGTTTCAAAATAAAGTATAAAAAATAGGGCCAGGGGTGTAGCGCGGAGGTAGAACGCCCCTGGGTTCAACCCCGGTACCGCAAAAAAAAAAAAAAAAAAAAGAAATTAGAGAGTGACCAATGGAGTTGTCAAAGTGGTGACCTTCCTATAGTGAAGGGAGGTGGGTATGCTAAATCAGCTCAAGCCTCATATTTACAATTGTATGTTTAAAGATAATGCACAAAGTTGAAAAAAAGAAAGGTATAAGCGTACTATTTAGAGATATGAAGGAGAATATAATAGAAACTAAAAGCAGAAATGATTTAACATGGTTCCCTCTAAAAATTAAATAAATGGACTTGATTAGAGGAATTGTTTCAAGTGAGTTGAAAATATAGGCTATCATTTGTGGGATAAACTCTGAGGACAAAAAGAATTATAAAGGCCGGGTGTGGTGGCACACGCTTGTAATCCCAGTACTTGGGAGGCGGAGACCGGAGGATCTGGGTTCATGGCCAGCCTCAGGTATTTAGTGAGGCCCTCTGCAACTTCGTGAGACCCGGTTTCAAAATAAAGGATAAAAAATAGGGCCGGGGGTGTAGCGTGAAGGTAGAATGCCCCTGGGTTCAATCCCCGGTACCGCAAAAAAAAAAAAAAGAAAAAGAAAAGAAGTTATTACCTTGGGGTCCTTAAGAAACAGGAATTCTGATGTGGGAGGAAGTAAAAATAGATAAGGTAAGATTAAAAAAAATTCTGTAGTATTAAACTTCAATTAGAAGTATCGGAATGAATATTTGTTGTGTTTTACCTTTAAAACATACATATGTATGTATTTCCTAGCTCGAGCATGGGAAAGATTAAAATCAATGAGCAGCCCAGTGCAAGTAGCACCCCTCGTACCAAGATTATACCTCTAAGTATTTCCCACTCTAATGAACCAGGCCTCCTTGTAGAACTGGCTGGTTGCAGCAGGCAAGGTACAAGATGAGTCTGAAATGTCTTACCCTTTTTTTTTTCTTGGTACTGGGGTTTGAACCCAGTGGTATTCTACCTCTGAGCTACACTCCCAACCCGATTTCATTTGTTTCTTTTGAAACAGGGTCTTGCTAGTTTGCTGAGAGCCTTACTAAGTTGCTGAGGCTGGCTGCGAACATGCGACCCTCCTGTCTCAGACTCCCAAGTACTGGGATTACAGGTGTGCGCCACCATGCTCTGCTCTAACCGTTCTTTTAGCTGGTATGATATCAAGGACTACCAGAGTTATGTCAGAGAAACAAATTCAAAGAATTGGCTAAAGATGGGAAAACTGAGCACAAAAAAAGAATGACTATGGTGAGTTGACATACACTGAACATTTAAATCCATGAGTTTATAAAGATACTAAAAAAACCAAAACAAATCGTATATATATATATGTTTTGGTCAGGATTCTCACTGCTGTGATCCAACACGTAACACACACAAAACTTAAAGGAACAAAGGTTTATTTATTTAGGAGTCTGGAGAGTTCAGTCCATATATAGTCCATTTACACCAGCTGCCATGATGAAGGGAAGCATAGAGTGAGGGGAGGGGCAGGGACACGCCCCCGGGCCCACCTCCAGGTGTGCCCTGCCTCCAGAGGCCACGCCCCAGGGACTCAGCTCTGGGCACTGGCTGCCTCCAGAGCATGATGTCCGAGTGCTATTTTACTTTCTTTTTTTTTTTTTTT
>PVJS01059466.1:0-11510 GCA_004027185.1 Glis glis
TCTACCTCTGAGCTATACCCCCAGCCCTATTTTATTTCTTATTTGGAAACAGGGTCTCCCTAAGTTGATGTGAGCCTCACTTAGTAGCCGAGGCTGGCTTCAAACCTGTGATCCTCCTGTCTCAATCTCCCAAGTACTGGGATTACAGGCGTGTGCCACCATGCCTGGCTTTGTTATGTATTTGATTATACATTTTCTCTCACACACACATTGCTCCATTCTGTTGTATGTTATATTACCCTTGTAACAATCCCTGGTACAAAAAGTAAAATAAAATAAAACAAAACAAAACAATACATAGGTCAGTTGTTTTCCTACTATATCAGTTCTGAAGGACTTTGAGAGTGATCAAGGAAAAAGGTATGGCAAAGACCCAAAAAATTGCAGTAGTTCACCCAAACTGGTTCCAATGACTCCTTGACAAGTTTGCATGTAGGAAAGACCCTCACGGCGTGAAGTGGCCCAGAGGCACTGACATGGGGCCCACCATGCAGAACTGAAGAACAAAAGCACCCCAGGAGAGATGAGGATTGGAGAGGAGGGTTTCAGGTCTGCCGATGTTGCTCAGGAGCGTGGTGGCAGTCTCTGGGTTAGATTGCTCCTGGAAAGGAGTTTGGGGCCGTCTAACCCTGTTTTTCCTGTAATCTATGGCTTGCAGGTATCAGGCACAGTTTTGCAGTGTATGCAAATCAGGGGTCTCTAGATAGATAAAATCTGCTTGTTTTTTGCCTCTGTTTAAAATGATTGGATGTGTACAAATTTGAATTTGGCACCACCAGGTTTTTGAGCTAACAGGTCTTAGCTGGCTATGAAGAAATAAACAACACTGGGACCAATTTACAGAGGCCATTTTAGATCATTTACATAACACCTACTTATAAAAAATCTGTATCCCAGATTCTTTCTTTTTTTTCTGATATGGTCTCACAGGATAATGTAGTTCATAGTGATAGTGACATACATGCACACAGCACTTGCTCCTCCCCTTCCCCACACAGGATATTGAGATTGACATTGGTGTTCTTACATACGTACATCATGTCAATGGAAATGATTCCTTCACTGATTCTCCCCCGCCCCCTTCCCATAGACTACCTCCCTGACTCCACTGGAGTTTCTCCTGCATTATCTGAAGTCCCAAAAACAGGCTTTTTGTTCTTTGAAGTTTCATTGACAACAATCTTTCCTCTGGGAAAAAAGCATTCTGTTTGTTTTTGTTTTTGTTTTTGTTTTGTGTGGTGCTGATGATTGAACCCAGTGGCATCCTACCTCCGAACTACATCCTCAGTCCTATTTTATTTTTTATTTGGAAACTGTCTTGCTAAGTTGCTGAGATTCTCACTAAATTGCTGAGGCTGGCTTTGAACCTGTGATCCTACCAAGTACTAGGATTACTGGCAAGTGCCACCATGCCCCAGGGTAAAAAAAGTGCTCTTAATTACTACCTTACATTCTCTACCCTAAAACAAAAGATAATCCTTAAATTCTTTTTTTTTCTGCAGGGTGAACTCTAAATCTTTCTTTGACATCTCTTTACTCAATCCAGGTATTTTTCTGTTTTACTTCATATTAACATTCTTTTGTTTTCCCCCGCTTTATGCAGGTAAGATCAGATTTTCTCTATTTTTAAAACAGAGATACGCAAGCAACACACATACACTTATGCCAATGGATCTTGGACCAGGATATCCAATTTCCCACTAGAGAGTAGATCCTTGAGGGAACATAATAACTCTTAGTAGATATCTCTAGAATGAGAAAACTTCTCTTTTACATTATAATTCATAACTATATACCATTCTAATAAAGCTCCAAAGGCTCAATTAATATAATGCTTTATACAGCATATTAATTTCTATTATATGATAGTTTTGTTTTATAAATTTTCTATTATATTTGTAGACTTGAGGGCTCATTTTGCTATTGTCTCTTCAGTAAATTATTTGACTTTGAAGACTTATTTGCTAAGTTGTGTAGTAAAAATTACAACTATGTGAACTATATAGCAAGGTTAGAGATATGTTAAATGTTTATTTTGGGCTATATCCATCCTCACAGAATCCTGTTTTCCAATGTCTTCACTTCTATAATACATAGATTTTAAAGAAAATATGAACAAAACAAAATACATAAACAAAAAAGAAATAATAATATAAAATATCCCAGCAAAAGTAACCCTGGACACAAATCATGAAAAATTAAAATGTCTAGAGATAAAGTACAATTTACATTAACTTCTATGGCTATTATAGTTACAGAATTATAAATATATCCTTAATAGATAGATATGTACTTGCTACACTAAAAACAACCAAAATGGATATTATCCTTATACATGGATTTATGTATTACCTTAGAGAGAAGAGGGGGGGAAATGACTAATCTGGGATTAGTCATTAGTCATTAGTTCTTCTAGAAGTCTAAGTTATAGAGTATTGGTTTCAGAGTCCAGAAGTCTAAGTTACAAAGCATGCTTTCATTATCAAGGAATAAACTGGAAATATTCGAGTTACTATTGGGTAGTATTTCCACTATTCTGACAAAAGATACATTGACAAATGTAAATTATGAAATAGAAATTTCTTACTTTAGATTTTTCTGCATATGAGTTAGTTAAACTATTTGGATAAGGGTTTTAACAAGAGTGGATAATTTTTGGAACATTTTACTTCTGATAATGCCACTCATAATATTCTAGTTATTAATACAACATTCCTGTCACATTTTTTGTTTTAGAGATGCAAGTATCTATCTAGATGTCATTTAATATAGCTATGCCTGGGCATTTACATATTGAGATACATATTTGTCAGATTATCTTTACAAAAATGGCCATTGATTTAATTATTCATTTGAGCTCTTACATCATGATATATTTAGATAAGCAATATTTAAGAAAAAACAAATTATACAAACCAATTCTTTTAAAGATTAAAATATTCACTATAGAAGCATAGGAGTATAGGTAGTGCCTAATGACTGTATTTCACACTCATAGAAAGTCTTATGTCAATTTATCATGAAGTTATAGTCAAGTTTTCCATGGCCCAGTAATAAATTTAATGAGTTTGAACAATACACTTTATTTATGCTAATTCCACCTCTTCAAATACACATTCAAAAAGTTTACAGTTCTGAGTCATGTGGAAAAAGATGCCAGCGTTTCAGCTGTAATTAAGTTGTTAAGGATTGGGGGAAAAAAAGGCATTACCATTCACCTTTAAAGTTCCTTTTTTAGACCAAGGCAGCCACTATTATTTTATAATGAAGGATTGTTGAAAAGGGAGCAGGAGTTCAATAGACATATGAATAAGAATATATTTATTGCCTATCATAGTATTTTCACATTGAAAAAATTAGTTAACAGATCCACAATTTGAGTCAGAGGATTTTCATATTTAAGGATTAAGAAAGTGAATGCCTCAAGGACTGTTTAAAGAAAATCTATTCCATATTTGTTCCTATTGTAATCTATGATGGGTGGGAAATCATGCTTTGGTTGATTTCTATAGTGTTAATTAGGACAATTGTTAATTAGGCCATTAATTAGTCATTTTGTGCTGCTTTGATATATCTTAAGGAACTTGAATCATGTATCACATCCCTCTATTTTTTTTTCTTTTTAACTTAATGTTCTATGCCATATTCCCAGAATAGTTTTGGAAGATTTCCTTTAGTAGAAGAATCAATAAAATGTGTCTACTCCTTGATAGCTGAGTTTTGCAAAAGACCGCACACACTGTTTAGATGGAAGTGGTTGGAATGACCTTCTGCACTGGTCTCTTTAAAGATGGAGCCCCACAATGCAGCCAGCTCCATGGTGATTGTTACTGCCCATCTCCTGCAATTAACTTGATAAACTATAAGTCACAGCTTTATTATTGCATGAAAGAATATGGAACAGAATTAGTTTTCTGCTTTAAACTAATTGTGTGTGTGTATGTGTGTATGTGTGGGAGAGAAAGAGAGAAAGAGAGAGAGAAAAGCACAAACAAAAAGAGACAGAGAAGACCTTGGACATTGGAATTTAGTATATTTACATAAATAACTTGTTAATTATGAAATTTTCATTTTTCCTTATGAATTTAGCACAATGAAAAATGTCCAACCCCTATGTGGGGTTGAAATGATCATAATAAGAATCTGAGTTATCTAAGGTATAGCAAAACAAGGATATATAGTAGTAAAAATACTCATTGTTTCAAAGAAGTTCAGGCAATCATAAAAGGCAAATATGCAGTGAAAACTGAGAAAATAATTCAGCGAGGTTAATGTAATAAGCAGGCTCAGGCAGTACGGCCCTAGAGTGTTAGCAGATGGAGATTTAGTTCTTCAAAACTAAGCTTTCAGTCTCTTGGAATTAGAACAAACCACAGTGAATAAAGCGTTGCTATTTCTTTTTTGTTTCTGAAAACCCAACATGAGTTCCATTTTCTGAGGCATGAAAGTGAGGAAAAGGTTCACCTACTGGAGGTTGGGGGCTTTTTGATGTCAAATCACTCCACATGACATCACATTATAAGCAGAACATAACGTGGGTCTTCAAAAAGACAACCTGAAATACCATAAAAAATTTTATTCAGTTGATGCACCATTTTCTAAGGAAATTTACTTAAGCTGTGGTTTGTACACATTAATGCTAGCCTAAATGGATAAAAAGTTTCTCAAATATGTTTTTCTGAGATACGACAGTCTACATTTTCTCCTTCAAAATGTGACTGTTGTTGGTCCTGGTGGTGCACACCTACAATCTCAGTACTTGGAAGTACAGGAGATGGCAGGTTCAAGAACAGTCTCAGCAACTTAGGGAGACTCTTAGAAACCTATCGACACCCTGTTTCAAAACAGAAAAATTGAAAGGGCTGAGGTGTAGCTCAGAGGTAGAATCCCCAGTACCAAACATAGAAAAAGTGAATGTTATACATTCTCTCTGACTACTAATACCTCATTTTTGTTCCTGAATATTTAATATTTTATGTATAACTTTTATTGGACAATAAGTAGCTGAAAATTGTCCCATGTACAAATTTTCCATATTTCTTTTGGAAAGATGTACCAGAGATACCGATGGCCAAAATAAAAACAATTTAACCCAAAGAATTAATACAAACAGAGAGAAGAGAAGATGCCCAAAGACTTGAATTGAACTATTTCAATTCATTAGAATTCTGGTACTAGTAATGAACTGCTGTGGAGAAGCTATGTCTGTCCCCATGACAACGCCTGTTTCTTCAGACACTGGTATCACTTATTATTCATTCTCCACAAGGGGTAACCATTTGTTAAACACTGTAGGAAAATTACTCCTTCTTTGCTATCATCAAGAGTTTATATATGCATATCACCATTTTATGACAAAAATTTGTCAAACAGCTGTTTTGTCCTGCTTTCACTTCTTTATTAGATTTACTTGAAACATAAGGCCCAGCTCCGACTTTTCCTTCAGATAGGCATTTCTGGGGACACTATACAGAGTGACTGCATATTGCTTTATTTATATGTATTTTTTAGAGCTCATCATGTATGTGCATATTTATTTGTCTGGATTATTTTCCTCTTTCATGCTTCATGGTACTTGAGAGTAAGGTTCATACTTATTACCCCACAACTTCCAAAACGCCTGTGTAAATAGCCACTTGATACACAAATGCAGAAATGAATAAAAAGAAAACATGCATATATATATTTACTCATATGTATGAGTAAAAAGAAAATATGTAAATATGTGTATATTTACATGCATATATACATACTTAAAAGTGCAAGCGTTAAAATAATAATTGGACTAGTGCCTATTATCTCTAATTTTACCCAATGTCATTTACTAGTTTAAAGAGCAATTTGTATTCTACTTATTTTCCTTATTGTTCATGTCCACGGGGAGCAGAAAAGATATATGAGGATTTTAAACAACTGTGTACCGTTTTTGTATAATTGTAAGTCCAATTACAATAAACAATGAAAGAATGACACATTTGCTGAAGGTATACAACGTATATGGAATTTTGCTGATGTCATATTCATAGTCTCTTACTATATCAGGAAAATGTCTTATAGAAAATCAATAGAGAGGAGCTAGAACAAGATGACAACTCAGTAAGGTTCTCCAATGAGCAGGGTGTGGTGTCCCATGCTTGTAATTACAGCGTTTGGGAGGCTGAGACAGGAGGACTGCAGATTCAAGGCCAGCCTCAAAACTTAGCAAGACCCTGTTTCAAAATAAAAAGGTATATGCATACACCTCATAAGCAGAATGCCCCTGTGTTTAATCCCCAATACAAGACAAATAAACAAAAATAAAATAAAACAAAAATACCATCCAATGATTTTCTCTCTATGGACAAATTAATTTTGCAATTATTACTGATTTTTATTTTGCTTCAAATGGACATTAAATTTTCTTCTTTAATTATGAAACTACAAATATTTTAATAAATGTAACCCAATAGAAAATTTTAGCTTTTATTTTGGCTACCCATGATCCGTTAAAAAGGCAGTTCATAAGTTTTTTCACTTATAATTTTGGAATCTCTCAGACTGATCACACATTAGATAGTCAATAATTGCTGGTAAATAACTTGCCCAAATGCTACACAAAGCTCCTTAATATTCAGAGAAACAACTACTTTTTTATTTTAGTTTTTTTTATATGTTTTTATTGGTGCATTGTAGTCTCACATCACAATGAGTATTGAAGAACCAAAGTGAAGCCATGACAGGCTTTAGTTAAAGCTTTAAGTAGAATAGGCCTAAGTATCTGTTTTCTAGAAGTTAAGTTTCTATAGCCTGTTGCCCCATACCCTGTAGAAACCATTAAGTGTGCTAATCTGATCTTGTCCCTAGCAACCCCTAGAAACAGCCAATCGGTGTCAAGCACACCTGGGTTTAGAACTCCAGATAATTTGGGCTGGGGGAGGCCACTCTGACCAGTCAGAAGGCCCCCACCCATCCTGGACATTCCTGAGAAAGGTAGTGTGGGCCCAACCAATCAGCTAAAAGGTCACCATATAAGGTTAACGCTTCCCTAATGATGATCCCTACCTAAGGCGCAAAAATTAAACCAACCAGGGAACGCCAACAAGCTTATGTTTTAAACTAACCTATCAATGTAAAGGTGAGATGGGCTGCCTTCTTAAGGGATAAAAGCTTTGTTCTCGGAGAGCACAGGGCTTCTCTGTGACCACTGTGTTGGTGCACATTAGGAGCCCAAACTCGAGCTTGAATAAAGGACCCTCGTATGTTTTGCATCGGAATCATCTCCTGGTGGTCTTTGGTGGGATCACGAACTTGGCACTTCAGTATCAGTTTGGTACAACTACTTTTTTTTTTAAATCTATTCTTATTTTTAACTTTGGATTTACTAATAAAAATATATTGTCACTTAAATAGTTATTTAAAGAATGAAAAAATGTAACAAATATCAGGCTCTGAGTTATGCTAATGTAGTGAGATATTCCAGACAGAAAATACAGTTATGCTGAAAATTAATGGACATTTGTTACAACATCACAAAATATTGACATTTGATTCCCTGTAAGAAATAAAATTATGTGCATCTCATATTTCAGGAATGAACAATGAGTACCTTTCTAGATATCATCACATTGAATGAATCAAATACCAACTGATTTCATCAATGTACAACAGTCATATACACTATTTTTATAGAAAAAGTATGATTCAACTTTTAAATATTTTGTTCTACAAAATATTTTTAATATTTTGTAGAAAAAGTATGATTCAACTTTTAAATATAACTTCATTAAAAAATCTAGCAAATATTTACAGCATTTCATTTGTGTATTTATATGTGGTTTAGTTTGTGACTAGTATCTTCATACATTAATATTCTTAATAATGGGGTTCACTCTATTCACATTGCTTGGGTGGCTATAGCTGTGATTCCCTAATGTTCCATGTATTTAAGTTGAACCACATAGAATTGCACATGCGTGACCATCTTTGAGGTACAAAAATGGTCACAACCAGCCTCACCAATTTAGTGAGGCCATCTGTAACTTAGTGAGATCTTATTTCCAAATAAAAGAATAAAATAGGTCTGGGGGTATAGCTTGGAGGTAGAATGCCCCTGGGTTCCATCCCCAGTACCACACAAAAAAAGGAAATTTCAAGTATTTTCAATGTTATAAACTTAAAGAATTACTTCTAGTCTTATGAGTATTGAGTTGATGACAACCAAACATATAAAATATAAGTTGATCAGTTTTTCAGTTTCTATAAATAAAATATATATATTTCTCTATATATTTCTTCTATACTTAATATATATATACATACATATATGATATACATTACATATATGATGTCCCTAGCTACTAGTTTTCTAGTTCTGCTGTGAGTTTGAGCATCATAACTCCTACTTTGTGGAGAATGCGACTGCCAGAAGTAGGTTAATGTTTGCCTGGGAAAGGTCTAAGGGTCATGGAAAGCCATGGTCAGACTGATGAGCTGGCTGGAGGCAGCCTTTTCCTCCAAGGCAAACATTCCTGAGTCTCTTGCAGGCGCTTATTCCCAAATATCCCACTTGTCAAACATTGCCTCCAGGATCTTCTGCACATCCTCTGTGGGATACTCTCTACAGTTGTTCTGTGGCCAGCCAAGTTAAACATTTACCTCTAGCCCTTGCTGCATGTATACTAGCGAAATTTTACCTCTCAAGTACTGCACGTATGCAGGAGCATCCATACCTCAACCTCCCCTCTGAAAAATGAATAAAAGCTGTGGACCAGTGTCCAGCGGGGCCTTCACCATAGAGTGAGGTCCCCTGGCCTGCCCCTCTCAATCTGCTCTGTGTCCGTGTCATTCTTTTCTCTCAGGAGAGCTGCAGGATGGAAACCAACACTACTTTGCTTCAATGATGAGTTTTCTTAGCTAAAACCTGATCTGAAGTTGTCCTTTGAACTGACAATCTCACGATTGTCACAGCTCTTAGCAGAAAAAAATTAAATTAACCAGCATCCTTTGAAGTTGCTATTGAAATAATACTATGATGAGGACTTTCATATGTCTCAATTTTTAAACCAAAGTCATTTTCTGTCCTCCATAGAAAAACCATGAAAACCATAGAAAAACCAAGGACAGCTTTTTTTTTTCTTTAACTTTGCTTGGCTGATGTAATGTTAATGACACTTAGTCATTGCTGATTTAGGTCACCTTTGAATTAACCAATAGTTGTGAGGTTCTGTGTACTTGCCCCTACAAATCCCCTGGCATAGCTTTCAACAACCTCCAGTGCATTTCAGTTTCTTCTCAATGAGAAGTGCATTTTTCCCCCTTTTGAACTCTCATGTTATGGGATAAGGAAATGAGTGCAGTTTTCTTCTCATTTCACAGTTGATATCTAAGCACTTCTCACCAGGAGAGCTTCAGAATTTTGCTGTAAGCTAAATGCATGTGTCTCTAAATGGCAGCATTGGCCTTTGAAACATGAAATGATTGTTTTAATGGAAATTTTTCTAAATAGCTAAGAGTTGGATAGTTCACTAAGGAATTCTCAAAACAAAATATAATTTATATGTTATCTTATTACAAGTATATTACACATTTTCCTTTTTTATTGGTGCTTTGTAATCATACATCTTAATGCGCTTCTGGATGGTAGAAGTATACATGCACACATCAGTCAATTAGCCCTCCCCCAATTCCCACCCCCATTCAATCCCCCTTCCCTCCTTCTTGTGCTCAGCATAGTAGTTGACTTTGATATATTTGTGTATGTACATCCTGTGCATTAAGGTGTTTTCCTTCTTCCCCCCTCCCATCTCCCTCAGTTAGGTCACCTTATTTACTCATCTGAGGTTTTCTCCATCTTTGTCTGGAGTCCCTCCTACACCCTATTCTCCCTAGCTTCCACATATTAGGGAGAGCATCCGACTTTTCACTTTTTGTGACTGACTAATCTCACTAAGCATAATGTTCTCTAATTCCATCCATTTCCCTGCAAGTGATGTAATTTTGTTCTTCTTGATAGTTGCATAAAATCCCATTGTGTATATATCTCATAGTTTTGTAATCAGTTCATCTGTTAATGGACATCTTGGCCAGTTCCATAGTTTGGCAATTGTGAACTGTGCAGCTATAAACATAGATACACATGCATTAGTCTGGTACACAAGACATTAAAAAAGAGGATCAATACATGTGATTGCATTAAACAGAAGAACTTCTGGGCAGCAAAGGAAACTCAAGAGCCTCAACAGAGAGCTGACAGAATGGGAGATTTTTGTCAGCTACTCCTCCAATAGAGGACTAATATCTAGAATATACAGAGAACTCAAGAAACTCACCACTAAAAACACAACCCAATCAAAAAATGGGCAAGTGAACTAAATAGGCACTTCACAAAAGAAGAAACACAAATGGCCAATAAATGTATGAAAAAATGTTCAACATCATTAGCAATCAGAGAGATGCAAATCAAAACTACCCTGAGATTTCACCTAACCCCAATTATAACGTCAATCATTAAAAACACAAACAATAACAAATGCTGGCAAGGATGCGAAGAAGTAGGAACTCTGTGGGATTGCAAATTAGTGCAACCATTTTGGAAAACAGTGTGGAGGATCCTCAGAAGTCTGGGAATGAACCTACTTTATGACCCAGCAATACCACTTCCAGGTATCTACACAAAAGAATGGGAACCAAATTACCAGACTCATGCATGCATATATTATACATTTTAATGTGTTTATGTTTGCCATAGTGATTAGTATATATTTTTATGATAATTACACCATGTATTTTTGTGAAGTAATGCATTATACACCACTACTACAATTGTAACTCTTTAACATAAAAGTCTTTAACATTTAATACAGTAGATTTATTCTTAAAATATAAGTAATATATTTTAACTATTTACCCGAATAAATATGTATTAATGTAAAATACTGTCTGGTAGGTGTTATAAGATATGCAAAGATGAAAACAAGTTTATTTTTAGCTCTCATTCTTAAAATATACTTTAAAAAGCAGATAAATGCAGAAATAAGCCTAATATGAGAAATAAGATGATACAAGCTAGCACAGAAGCACAAAAACCAATTTGAGCACAGGAGAGAAACATAATAGCATCTATTTGCAACAGATCTGTTACCAAAGCCTATATTTTGTAAAGTACCTATGGAAAGAAAAGAAAATTCTCTATGAATTATATTCATTGTGAATTAATAAATATAGCTTTATATCTGTTCATCCTGATAACACAATTGCATAGATCCTACAAAAAAAAAGTCTTACTCTAGGTGATTGTGAGAGAGAAATTTCACAGTACACATGAGACTTCTACTATATGCCAACCATGAATCCACTGAGAAAGAAATCCAGAAAACAATCCCATTCACAATAACTTCAAAACCAATCAAATACCTAGGAATAAACTTAACCAAAGAGGTGAAAGACCTCTACAATGAAAACTATAGAACACTGAAGAAAGAAATTGAAGAAGATCTTAGAAGATGGAAAGATCTTCCCTGCTCTTGGATAGG
>PVJS01059467.1:0-11509 GCA_004027185.1 Glis glis
TGAAACCGGGTCTCACGAAGTTGCGGAGGGCCTCACTAAGTTGAGAGAGAGACAGGGAGAGAGAGAGAGAGAGAGAGAGAGAGAGAGAGAGAGAGCTGAGGCTGGCCGTGAACCCAGATCCTCCAGTCTCCGCCTCCCAAAGTACTGGGATTACAAGCGTGCGCCACCACTCCCAGCTCTCCTTGTACTTCTGAGTGCCTAACTTTTCTCTTCAGCCTTCCCCACTCTTCTCTCCTGGACGTTCTACCACTTATATTTTCATCCTCCAAATTATGTAACAGAGCAAAATGCCCTGTTTACTTTTGTTCAAGAGTAATATTCCATAGGTATTAAAAACACTTCTTGAGTTCTCACTCCAGCCTCTGTAACGTAAACATGTCTCTCCAAGGGCTAGACAACCTCTGGAGCTCCTGACTTTCTGACCTGGAGCTACCTCCAGATCTGTATCCACACTTCATGTCGAAGTGCAAACATAATTCCAGAGCTAGATAAGCCTCTCTGGGGTTCTTGCATTATCTTGTTAGTTGTAAATTAAGTTCAAAGGACTTTATCTTGGACTGTTACCTCAAGGTTTCAGCAAAATTTATTCAGAAATCTCAATTCTTCATAAAACAGAAACACTTTATAACCCAGAGTATGATTCTGTGTTGTTCATACACTTCACTTTGCTTCATTTACCAATCAACACTTGTGCTGTTTTCAGTATTTCAGCCATTACTAATAAAGCTGCAATGTGCATTCATATACAGGTTTTTATGTAAACATAAGTTTTCTTTTCTCTGGTATAAATGTCCAAGAGGACAATTATTAAGTGATATGGTAACTACATTTTAGTTTTATAACAAGTTGTCAAACTCACCTTAACACTGCTCAAAACTCTGCTCTTTTATTTTGTTTTAATCTTTTGTTGCCCATTTTGATTATCCTATTCTACAAATAGTGTATTTCCTGGGTTACAGATAGTATGATTTCCTGACATATCATGACAAAATGTGTTTTTCAAAACCTCAATATATTTTTTAGAAAAATTGTATCTGGTTATGCATAAAGCAGAGCTAAAACTAAATTCCTTTTAGGTCCTCCCTACTTTCTCCATGTCAAAGTGTGTAATCCAAAAAAAAAAAAAGAAAGAAAAATGAAAAGAAAAGAAAAAAAAAGAAACTACCAAACCATTTTTTAAATTGAGTATATTGTAATTTTACATCATATTGGGGTACAGTGTCAGAAAAATGCATGCACATGACTGTTGTTGGTTCCCCCCACCTTCACCCAGTAAGTCTTTGATATTGGAATTGGTAGTTTTGTATACATTCATAGCATTATTCTACTATTCTTTTTTTTTTGGATTCTTTTTTTATGCATTCTTTTTTTATGGAGATTTTTTTCTTTATTGAGAAACTTAAGAATTGGGTACATCAAATAAAACCAATTTCTGGAGGGGAGGAAATCAAAACACACAATACAAAAAAAGTCAACACTGTCTGGGTCATACAAGAACCCAGAGAATATATTCTTTTAATTGAAAAATTCTAGGCGCTTCATAATTGACCTTTTGATACAAAATGACCTATTAAATTTGCAACTTGTGGTTCTTGACATTGAGGTTCATAGGACAAGCTAGGAATTCTTCAAACCTTAAGCTGAATTGCATTCTTAATGACTTTGTCCCCCCTCCCTTCCCTTCTGTAATCCCCTCAGTCACTGTCCTGGAGTCTCTGCTCATCTATCTGATGTTGCTCTTATATCCAAATATCTCTGTAGCTTCCATGTATAGCAGAAAACATGCATCTACTTGTTCTTTGGGACTGGCTCTACTTGGTATAATATTTTTGAGTTCCATCTATTTTCCTGCAAAAAGTGTGATTTTGTTCTTTTATGACTGAGTAAAATTCCATTGTGGGTATATACCAAAGTTTTGTGATCCATTCATCTGTTGATGGACATCTAGGCTAGTTCCATAATTTGGCTATTGTAAATTATGCTGCTTTGAACATGGCTATGCAAGTATGATTATAATATTCTGATTTCATTTCCTTTGGGAAGATGCCCAGAAGCTCTATCACTGGGTCATGTGGTAGTTCTGTTCTCAAACATATGAGAAACCTCCACACTGATTTCCAAAGCAGCTCTACTAGTTTGCAGTCCCATCAACACTGTAATAGGGTTCCTATTTCCCCACATCCTCTCCAGCATTTATTATTATTTGTGTTCTTGATGATTGACATCCTAAATGGAGTTAGATGGAATCTCAGTGTAGTTTTGATTTGCATTTCCCTGATTGCTAAAGATGACGAACAGTTTTTTATATATTTGTTGGCCATATGTATTTCTTCTTTTGAAAAGTGTCTATTCACTTTTTAATTGGGTTGCCCATTTTTTAATTGGGTTATTTGTATTTTTAGTGTTAAGCTTTTTAAGCTCTTTGTATATTCTGTATATGGGTAGGTGGTAAAGATCTTCTCTCACTCTGTAGGCTCTCTCTGTAGAATCTTGATGATTTCCTTTGCTGTGCAGAGGCTTTTTAATTTAAAGATATCCCATTCATTAATTCTTGCTTTAATTTCCTGGGCTTTGGGGGTCTTATTGAGGAAGTCTCTACCTGTACCTATATGTTGGAGTGTTGGTCCTATACACTCTTCTAGCAGTTTCAGTTTCTGGTCTAATATCTAGGTCTTTGAACCATTTTGAGTTGACTTTCATGCAGGGTGAAAGATTATGGTTTAATTCCATTTTTCTACATATGGATAGCCAGTTTTCCCAATAGCACTTGTTAAAAGGGCTGCTCTTTCTCCAGTGTGAGTCTTTGGCACCTTTATCAAAGATCAGTTGGTTATAGATATGGGGCTTTGTTTCTGAGTCTTCTATTCTGTTGCATTGATTTATGTGTCTGTTTTTGTGCCAATACCATGCTGTTTTTATTACTATCACTTTGTAGTACAATTTGATGTCAGGCATTGTGATGCCTCTGGCATAGTTTTTATTGCTGAGAATAGCTTTGGTTATTCTAGGTGTTTTGTTTTCCATATAAATTTTATAATTGATTTCTCTTGTTCTGTGAAAATGACGATGATATTTTGATAGGGATTGTGTTGAATGTATAAATAGCTTTTGGTAGGATGGCCATTTTGATTATATTTATTCTTCCTATCCAAAAGCATGGGAGGTCTTTCCATCTTCTGAAATCTTCAATTTCTTTCCTAAGTTATTTATAATTTTCATCATAGAGATCTTTAACCTCCTTAAATTTATTCCTAAGTATTTTGTCTTTTTTGACATTATTATGAATAGAATTTTTCAGTGGATTCATGGTTGGTGTAATGGAATGCTAATGATTTTAATAGGTTGATTTTGAATCCTGCTACTTTGCTGAAACTATTACCTCTAGAAGTCTTCTCAATGAGTTTATTGGATTTTCTATGTAAAGGATCATGTCATTCACAAAGATAGTTTCAGTTCTTTTTTCCCTATTTATATTCCTTTGATTCCTTTCTTATGTCTTATTGCTGAGGCTAGAGTTTTGAGTACTAAGTTGAATAGGAGTGGTGACAGTGGGCAACCTTGTCTTGTTCCTGATCTTAAGGGAAATTCTGTTCATTTTTTCCCCATTCATAATGATGCTGGCTTTGGGTTTATTGTATATAGTCTTAATGATGTCAAGGTAGGTTCCTTCTATTTCTAATTTCCTCAGCATTTTTCTCATGAAAGGGTGTTGGATTTTGTCAAATGGTTTTTCTGCATCTATTGAGAAACTATCAAATGATATTTTGAATTGACTATGCTATTTTATATTCCATAATTTTTGGTAAAGTATTTTAACCACAGGTAGTTTAGAACACTGTCTCTACTTTACCCTCTTGTTGAGGAGCGATGGAGAGACTGTAAAGAATTTTGTATTCTGGCTAAGGGTAAAAGAATGAAAGGTACCTTTATATTGAGTTCAGTAAAATATAATTATATAGCTGAAAATCATTTCCATATGAAGTTAGGAATTCCTATTCTAGTGCATAATCCAGGAATACTCTGAGGGCCCTGTGTCTACTGAACAGGTGATTTAAAATAAATGTGCATATAATGACCCCATTTTACCCACTGGAAATGCATATATAGTTGAGTAGAACAAAGTTTGATACAGAGAGAGCCAAGAGGTTTGTGGAAAGTTCTTCCAAATTACATGTCTCAAATACTTGAAACACTTTTTTATCAAAAGTGTTATCAAACTAGAAAACATATTCAAGATTTTATAAGACACTAAATGTTTGATTTGCATAATGATTTAAGGGTGAATTATACTTTTATAAGGATCAATATAAAAACAATGTCAATCAACTATGCTACATAAAACATTAATTTTATATCATATCGTATCCATGGAAAAACAAAAAAGAACATTTTACTAATATCAGTAAGCAAAGAACATACAGATCATATACATATAACAGAGGTATGCCATGCAGAGTTAATACCAATATTATGTTGTTTTTCTCATTTTGACTTTGAGTTATAAGTTACGTTTTTATGATTATTTTTGTATGTTATTTTCTCTTTTTCAGAGTATATTAAAGTGCATGCTTAATCTGGTATTTCTAATTTCATATTGTCCTTTGTAATGTAGCCTCCAAACTGTATAAACTTTATGATATACAAAACATGCCTCCATCTCTGTTTATAATATCTAAGTTGACACAAATCAATAAATGCTAAAATTTGACAAAGAAATGGGTCAAACACTTGCAGACCTTAGTTAGCATTCCAGTATACTTCAGACTACATAAACACATCCACTTCACAGAATCTAGAACGGGAGTCCCTATCAAGTGCAGAAATGGATAACTATCATTATCACTGGCCCTCTATGTATTAAATGTTTATTTTAATTACTCCTTATTCTATTTTTAACTTTAAAGTTTACTTCATAACTTTTAATTTATCCTTTAAAAACTTTCATGGGTGGTAATAGGAGGAACTATTATAATTAAATCTTCATTTAGTAGGTGTGAAAATGGAGATTCAGCATGATTGGATGACTTTCTTTTGGTAATAGAATTAATATGGATCAGAAAAATGACTTAAAGTCTCTTGACACCAAAGCCCATGCTTAATTCATTATTTCTGATTAGATCTGGATAGGAGAAAAAGGGCTCACTACCAAGACCATGACAGATAACAAATTATAAGGTGAATATCTTTAATTAAAAATACTAAAGTCATCTTTTAGAATGGATGTCAAAACTGACCATATTACAAAACTGAATATATTCTTGGAATTTTTATGTTAGGCAAAGCAAGTAAAATATGGTGTTAATTACAGTCTAAAATGGTGCAAAAATGTACTTTGAAGATGACTAATTCATAAGGTTTTATTGTGATCTTAAATGATTTTAAGATGAAGTCAGAAGTTTCAGAAAACTCATCACCTTTGTAGGGGCCAAGAATTCCACTAACCCATTTCTTCATATTTCCCCTAAACTATTTCTCCATTTTTATATACATAATGCTGTATAAGACTAGTAACTAGTCCCTTCCTTCCTTCCTTCCTTCCTTCCTTCCTTCCTTCCTTCCTTCCTTCCTCCCTCCCTCCCTCCCTTCTTCCTTCCTTCCTTCCTTCCTTCCTTCGTTCCTTCCTTTCTTCCTTCCTTCCTCTGGTGATTGAACCCAGGGGCATTCTACCTCTAAGCTACACCCAGCACTATTGTATTCTTTATTTTGAAACAGGGTCTCGCTAAGTTTCTGAGGCTGGCCTCAAATCTGTGATTCTCCTGTCTCCACCTCCCAAGTACTGGGATAACAGGCGCTCACCATCATGCCAGGCTATCCTTTTTATTTATTTTTTTGTCTGCTTTGTACCATTGCCATACTATTTATTACATCCTGGGCTACAAAATGTATTGTTCATCCATTTATTAATTCAGCAAACATGTACTGAAGATCTACTATGTGTCAAGCATTGTATTAGGCACTGAGAAAGAGCTGTGAAATAAACCAACAAAAATGTAAATGTCTATGTGTATTTCTACATGAAAACAAGAGTCCCTATGGATTAGGTCTATGCCATTCTCCATACTTGGAGTGCATCAAGAAAACTAAAGCACCAGGTTTAGAATTGGACCTTGTAAGTTGAGGACAAGGTTAAATAGAGATAGAGAAGTATTTCAAGAGAAATAAAATTGTTTTCACTATATTAGAATCTTTTCAAGAGAAATAAATTTTTTTCACTATATTAAGATCTTTTCATAGATTATCCTTACAATATCTCTATGCATAAAGTAACACTATCTCAATATTGCAGATGAAGAAGATGTGACTTGCTCAAGGTGAAACAACTAATTAGTTTCTTAGACAGTGTTTTTAGCCCAAATGTTGATACTCTTAGGCATAATTTATTTTAATTATAGAAAATAAAGTGAGTACAAAGCTTTTACCTTGTCAGTGATGAAATACTTGATATAGTTGACCTATGATAATTTGCTAATCCAAAGGAGTTATTCTATATGAGAGTGGCACAGTGCCATTATGACTTTACAAAAATGAAATTTATTGTGTTCATAGGCAGGAGGGTCTCAGGATAACTATCTAAAGGTAAAAGATAATCATAAAATGTTAACACCTACTTGTAACCATCCTATGTATTAGCGATTTCTTTCATCACTGCATTTGCAAAACATGCTTGTTTACTACATATTCATTTTTTCTTACATTCTGAGGTTTTTTTATAATTGATGTTTATTGTAGAAATCTCAAATCACATCTGAAAATAAGTTGCCTCTGACATATAGAGATGGTGATGCTTTGACTGGGACCTATGTTTTTTAAATTATAGAAAATTATATAGTTTTTTTCTGAGCAGAAAGATTCAAACTGGCTTCTGCTGCCAATCTGCTAGGAATAGAAAGTTCTCCAAAGCTGAACTTCAATTCCAAATCTTCATTGAAAATTTGCATATTTTCCTTTTCATTTTTGGTCTCTTCATTTGCTAGAATCCCATAGTATTTTAGCTGTGGAAACTCTTAATAGGGGTGCCTTTAGTCATAGATATTTGTATGATTCAGTTTCCTTCTTAAATAGGAGATTCTTAAAGATAAGAACAATGCTACATTAGTCTCTATATTGACATAATCTAACACAAGGGAGGTTCAATAATGTTGACTCAAACAGAGCTATTAAAAATACCAATAAACTGGGAAATTATGCATTCGTGAATAGCAGAGATATGTAGAGATGGTGAGCACTGGAAACATAGATTTGGTTGCTGCCATTGTGAAGTGAGAATTTTCCCATGACACCTGCTGAAGGAATTAGTATTATCACTTTATGTCATTCTCACTATACT
The DNA here is from genome assembly GCA_004027185.1 of Glis glis. NCBI lineage: Eukaryota > Metazoa > Chordata > Mammalia > Rodentia > Gliridae > Glis > Glis glis. Next base: position 7,328 of record PVJS01059467.1, read on the forward strand.
TGAATATCACTTTTTCGGGAGGACACTCTCCCCACTGTTGTCATTAGCAGCTTCCTCTACTTCATAAGGTGGAGCAGTTAGACACAATTAAAGGCTTAGCCCTTTTAATAGAATGAGGTCAACATTCCAATTCTTTTCAGTGTGTCTATATTTAAACTTTCTGCCAGTTGAGGTGGGTGAAAGGTAATCTTTTTACTTTGAGCTTTACCTCAAGCCTGGGACATTTTGTTCAAATGAGAATGATTACTGCTTCTTTGCATCTTAGTATCTTTTCATCCTTATTTCATACTGCTCAGGGTTCAGCACTACTTTTTTCCTGAGTTTGTATGTCCCTTGATCTCTGATTTCTCTCAATCACCTTTGATCTTTACTTGAAAATTTACAAGCTTTTGCCCAGTTCTTTTCTTGCTAAAATTACTCAACAGCAACCAGTATATAAAAATCCTTCACTGTTTCCACCATTTTTGTAGAGCCTTGACTGTGAGGACCTGCTGTCTACATTCCAAATAAGCAGAGGTGCATTTTACCAAATATTTTCCCAATGCATATTTGAGTGAGTCCTCCCATTTGCCATATTGCTCCTCACCACTATCCGCATAACAAGGCTAAAAAACAAACAAAAAATAAAGCCCAAATATCTATTATTTTTCAAAAAGAATTTCATTTAAAAGTCCTAAATTTTATAAATACTAAGGTAATGCTAGCTAAAGTAACAAACTGTAAGATTACCATAGCATAACACAATAGATGTTTATTTCTTCCATATGTAAAAATCTAAAATGGAAAAGTGAATGTCCTTCATTGACATGTGTCTCTTCTCTGTCATGAGTCATAAAAATAGGGTTTTTTTCCTGCTTTGTGTCTCTGCTATCTTAAATATGTGGGTTTCAAAGTTATAGTTTTTACCTGCATCAAGGTAAAAGTAGAGCCAGGTGTGGTAGTACATGCCTGTAGTCTTAATACTTGGGAGGCTGATACAGGAGGACTGAAGGTTCCAGTCCAGCCTCAGCAACTTATTGAGACCCTATTTCAAAACAAAAAATAAAAAGGACTGGGGGTGTAGCTCAGAGTTAGAATGCTCCCGGATTCAAGCCTTAGTACCAAAGAGGAAAAAAGGGAGGCAGGCAGGCAGGCAGGCAGGAAGGAAGGAAGGGGAGGATCCCAGTAGAGAAGACCATAAGTCATACACCATTTCCACTCACATTTCATTGGCTAAAACTCAGCCATACAGTTTCATGTAACTTCAATGCAGATGAAAAGAAAATACAATGGAATTTGGAGCAGGCATAGATATCTCTCTTTAGCAATATATAGTGAAGCTACTTGTTTGTATGCTATTAAATACATGTAATATTGCTTAAAATAGTGATTAAGAGCTGAAACAACTCCAGCAAACTCCTTAGAGGAGATGCTACTTAAGTTGTTACCTAAAGGATAGACATAATATGGAATGGAAGTACTAGGTGGGGATACAGACAGCAAAGTCATAAGATGGGATTGAGGATAAGCTACTTCTCTTTATGGAGAGTAATATTAACCTGTTCTCTCTGCTTCACAAAGTTATACATGTGAGATTTTTGACCTTAATAACACATCATTACAACAGAGGAGAACACTGGATTTGGAATTATGACTGGGGCTATAGTTTCTTAAGGCAAAGAGAAGTTTTCCAGTCCTTGTATGTAACTCACTTTTCAAGGCGTTCACAGTACACGGTGTGGAGAGTTCCTTGGGTTGAAGGATGGAGCCAGTCTGAACTCATTTCCAGTTTTACTATTTTCTCTCATGGGCTATATAAATGGTCTCAAGGAAAGAGTTGCAAAGAATAATTATTATATCACAGTGATTGGCAGTGTTAAATATTGATTTTTTTGCTTTTGTATTCAAAGAACTTTGCTAGCAGATTCATGTAAGTATACATTGTTTAAGAAGTCAGAGTGTAACGTAAGCAAATCACCAAGGACTCTCTGTTTTAGATATAACCTTGTAGCTTTCATTAAAACACAAAGCTACTAGATCTTTCTCAACTTGAGTGCTTGGCCAAGGACAAGGATGTTTTCAAGAGAACCAACTATCTCTGATAGCTTCATCTTGGTAACAGGTATCCGTTATTTGTAATGTTTATATGCTATTCTGTGAATTGCTCAGAATTTAAAAGCATTAAAGAGCATAAGAGAATGTCTATTCTAAAGCATTCATGTTATACAGAAGGTTGAAATAAGATGTTCAGTTATTTATCTAAAGCTATCCAGGTAAAATTTGGAACATTTCTTTAAAGCTTTTTTCAATATATGCTTTAAAAAAACACTTCTTTCTGATTTTTTGGTGTGTGTGTGTGTGTTACTAAAGATTGAATCCAGGAGCATTCTAACTCTTGAGTTATGCCCCCAGTCCTATTTTTTATATTTTATTTTGAAACAGGGTCTCACTATGTTGTGGAGGGCCTCACTAAGTTGCTGAGGTTGGTCATAAACCTGCCATCCTCCTGTCTCAGCCTCCCAAGTACCGGGATTACAAGCATATGCCACCACACCTAGCCTTTCTGATTTTTGAATGCCTCATCTCCTCCAAAATCTTAAACTTCTCTGCCTTAGTCAGCCTGGCAGTATTTTTTTTTCTCCTCAAGTTCTAAAATGCCCAACATTAATGCCAATCAACAATAAAAATTCATTCTTAACGACTTTGTCCCAGTTTTCATATCAAGAAAACTTGTCATTGTTAGACAGTTGATGCAAAATTTCATTTTTCATGTGAATTTTCACCGAAGACAAATATTGAACACTTCTCCCTGATACATTTGTGAACTATTTGATTAACACTAAAAAAGTTCAACAATTTAAAACATCATAATTTATTCTTGTTCATTCAGCTGAAGGTCAGGTTATTCTGAGGATCAAGGAAAGTTCCATGTGGTGTCCATGTCTGCTCTATGAGTGTGAGTGTTTTACCCTTCTTAGTCTAGCAGCTGACTGAGCATGTTCTTACAATTGAAGACAGGAGAAAAAGGCCAATTCTGCAAGCACATTCCAAACCTCTGCCAACTTCACTCTGCTAATGTGCCATCTAACAGAGCTTGTCACACAAAAGTCAGGAAATCTGTCACCAAGAAGTCATAGCTAATGTACAACTATATAATGATCTTGTTTCCTATCTCTAAGAGAATGTATATACTCAACAAGGAACAGTCACAGGCTATCTTTACAACATATACCCACTTCTTGAATTTTAGACCAACATACTTTGCCTGTCTCTGGTCAGAGATGGGCTTTCTGTGTTACCACACAAAGCTAAACCCTCCATGTGCTCACTAAGCTTTTGCTTCCTCTTCATCTGAGAATACTGCTCTAGTAATGTTGCCATCTCTCTATTACATCATTCGTTCCCAACTCTCTATTCGGCCACTCCCAGTGGAAACCACACATACTCCTTTAAATTTTTATACAAACTAATCCTTTGATCCAACATCCTCTGTCAAGTCCTACCCTTTGCTAACTTTTCAAACACTACAAATGACTTGCTTTGACTATTTAAATTGTTCTCCTCCCAATCTATTTTAAACCTATTTCAGGCTTACATATATATTGCACATTTAATAACTAGCAATTGTGAATTGTCCTAAGGATTCCCATAAGCATGTATGCTGATGGTTAATTTAACAACTTAGCAGTAAATGCAGGAAGATAAGGATATGAACCATAAGTAAATGGAGAATGTTGGGCTTTCTTGCAGTGGATTAGAGCCTACAATTTTATTTATTTAGTTATTTTATTGGAGCATTTTAATTATACACAATAGTGAAATTCATAGTGATACATTATATATATTTATACACACATTTTGGTCTGTTTCCTTCACCATATTACCCCTTTTCCTTCTCTCCTCCATCCCTATACATGATAGATTCATAGTGATGCATCCATCAATGCACATGACATTTTATGGTCTGTCTCCTTCCCCATACACTTCTCCCTATTTTAGTGTTTATAATGCCTATTCCTAAAATGTAGGGGAAAATGCTGGACATTAGTAGGATCCATATGTATGACTTTGATGGTACAAGGGAGAATGGTACAGGATCAAGAATGTGATATAAGCCGGGCGTGGTGGCGCACGCTTGTAATCCCAGTACTTTGGGAGGCGGAGACCGGAGGATCCGGGTTCGTGGCCAGCCTCAGCTCTCTC
>PVJS01059468.1:0-11509 GCA_004027185.1 Glis glis
AAAAAAAAAAAAAAATCAAGATATGTACTTTATATGCTTTACAGTACATATGTTAGAGCTCAATTTAGAGTTTTCTAAATGCATAAAAGATATGTCTGAAAATATATTCATCAGATTTTAATCATGACTGATGCTGGGTAGTGGTTTTTTGATATTTACTTTTTCTCTTTTGTATTTATTGGTAATCTCAAATAATTTCCATATTGAAAATGAAAATATAAAGGCACTCTTTCTTTCTTAAAAAAGAAAATCTACTCTGTGATGGAATCATCCATCAGGTCAGAAAACTCCAAATGTTTGATAACACACTCTTTTTGGCAACGTTGTGAGGTAGCAGACATACTTCTACATTGCTAATGAGATTTTTAACAATTTATACCTAAAATCCCTACATAGGAAAGTTTGACAATTTCTATGAAACTTAAGATTGCATTTACCCTTTGATCTGGCCATACCCATTTTAGGAAATTATCTTGCACATATATTAGCATCTGTGAAATGTCATATGTAGAATTTGGTTCTTTGCATTTTTAAGTTTTTACTATTTTTTAAAAGTGCACTTCTTAAATATGTTCACAAAGTTGGGCAACTGTCAACCCTATCTAATTCTATTTAATCGTTGAAGAAAGAAACCATGTACCTGTTAGCAGTTACTCTCTATTCTCACCTCCCCCACCCCTGGAAACCACTGATCTACTTTTTGTTTCCATGGATTTTTCTATTCTTGACAGTTCATATAAATGGAATCATACAATATGTGTTTTTTGTGCCTGGTTCCAATCACTTAGCATAACATTTTAAGGTTCATCCATGTTGTAGCAAATATTATTACTTTATTCCTTGTTATGACTGAATAATATTTTATTGTGTTGGTATATTATGTTTTATTTATCCATTCATCAGTTGATGGAAATTGGGGTTATTTCCACCCTTTGCCTATTATAAACCATGCTGCTATGGATGTTGCTATCCAAGTTTTTGTGTGAATATGTGCTTTCATTTCTCTTGGTCACATACCTAAGAGTAGAATTTCTGGGCAGATGGTAATTCTATGTTTAACATTTTTTAGGAACTTCTGAAGTGTTTTCCAGAAGTAGTACATCATTTTGCATTCCCATCAGCAATTTATGATGAATCCAATTTTGCTCATCCCTGACAACAATTGTCATTGTCTGTCTTTGACTAAAGCCATCCTGGTATGTGTGGCATGAGAGCGCATGGTAATTTTGATTTGCATTTCCCTGATGGCTAATGACAGGACCAGCTTTTCATATGCTTATTGGACACTTATATATCTTATTTTGTGTGTATGTGTGGTTCTGAGGATTGAACCTTTTCAATATTTTATTTGGGAACAGGGTTTCTCTAAGTTTCTGAGAGCCTTGCTAAGTTGCTGAGTCTGGCTGCGAACCCGGATCCTCTTGTCTCAGCCTCCCAAGTACTAGGATTACAGGCATGTGCCACCATGCCTGGCTTATATATCTTCTTTATAGAAATGTCTATCCAAGTCCTTTGTCCATTTTTAGTCAGATTGTTTATTTTTTATGCTGAGTTATAGGAGTTCTTCATATATTTGCATACTAATCCCTTATCAGTTATTTAATTTATAAACATTTCTCCTGCTCCATGGGCTGCCTTTACACTGTACTGATTGTATTCTATGATGTGTACAGGTTTTAGAATTTTGGTGTAGTCCAAGTTACCTCTTTTTCTTTTGTTGCCTATGTGTGCTTTTGGTGTCAATTCAACAAATCATTGCAAAATCCAATCTCATGAAGTCTCCTCCCTATGTTTTCTTACACGTGCTTTATGGTTTTAACTCTTACATCTGAGTTTTTTATTCCTTTTTTGATGTGCTTTTATTGGTGCATTACAGTCTTACATCACAATGGAAATCAAATTGACATTAACGTACATGCACGCAGCACTTGGTGCCCCCTCCCTTCCCCCCAACACATAGAATTAAGATTGACATTGGTATATTCTCATATGTTAGTATGGTTGATGGCAGAAATTCCCTTAATGAACTTCATTATTCCCCTTCCCCTTCCCTTAGAACAGTTCCCTGACTTCATTGAGGCTTCTCTACTGTTGGATGGAAGCCCTTTTGTATCCTCCTTGTTCCCTAGCTTGTGCATATTAGAGAAGACATGACCCTTCTCTTTCTGTGATTGACTGATCTCATTTAACATAATGTTCTCCAGGCCCTTCCATTTTCTTGTAAATGATATTATTTTTTTGAATTAATTTTTGCACAGGGTATAAAGTTCTTTTGCATATGGTACAGTATGTTGTAAAATTGGGAAGAGTGAGTCTTCCAACTCTGTTCTTCGCTTTCAAGATTGTTTTAGCTAATTTGGGTCCCTTTCACATCATTTTTAAAGTAGCAAATAATAGAAACAACCTAATTGTCCATAAATAGAGGACTAGATAAATAAATTAAGTCTGTGGGGACAACAGAATGATATATAGTTATGACATGCAGTAGAGATAAATGTAGGGCTAAAGTTAGAAATATAAAGGAAGAGAGATAGAGAAAGGGAAATATCTGTACCAATAAGAAGGACCTCCAAGATATACATTATTTGTGATTAAAAGTGAAGAGCATGAATATTTCACTATGCCCTCTAGTCTAATGATACAGATTATCATATCTTTTTGCCTTAAATTGTTTTCTATTTTTCACTTAGGGTAGTTCTTTTATTTTTACATGCATGTAGATGGGTTATGTTAATTATGAAACTTATTTGAGGATAAGAAAGTACATCATTATTATTAAATAAAATGCTTGTTGTTAAAAGTGAGTGTTGGATCTGAATGGTCCGAGTAGCATTTTTACGGGCCACATATACTATAGGATTTAGAAGAGAGGGCAAACCAGGCCTGCACCTCCCTACTGCCATGATTCCGGTTCCAAGTGTGTCTTGAGCCATTCCAAGTAGCCTCTTGACTGATTTCACTCCCACCGGTCTTTCCTCCAAACCAATATTTATAAGACTCAGCCAGCCTGCAGGCCCAAGCCCAGCTCCTTAACAAGCATTCAGTCTGCTTCTCTCATCTTCCCACCTCCTGTCCTTTTCTTTTCTCCCAGGTCTAGCAAAGTCAGACCACTTGCACTGCCTACCCCCTCTCATCCCATTAAAACTCATGTTCTTGTACTACCATGCCTTTCTTTTTTTATTTTTTGTGGTACCGGGGATTGAACCCAGGGGTGTTCTACCTCTGAGCTACACCCCTGGCCCTATTTTTTATCCTTTATTTTGAAACCAGGTCTCACTACGTTGCGGAAGGCCTCACTAAGTAGCTGAGGCTGGCCGCGAACCCGGATCTTCCGGTCTCCACCTCCCACGTACTGGGATTACAAGCGTGCACCACCATGCCCAGCTACTACCGTGCCTTTCTGAGCCCTCTTCCCTGGATGGAATATCTTTCTCCATCAATCTGCCTGAGGAACTCTGCTAGTACGGTGATGATAGACTTTCTTAGCTATCCTCTTAGATTATGTCTTCCTCCTTCACTAATTTAAACATTGGTATGTATTCACAGGTTTTTATTTTATACTCTGAGTTATCACCAATAGTATGTTATTGTTTTAAATTTCTTTGTTCAAATTTTTCCCACTCTTGCCATTGGGAACTCTTTCAGGCTCATCCCAATATCCCTTTTACATACCTTTATCTTTTTCCTTTTTTGTTTAAAACATTTTCTTATTTTCCAGCATTATCACATAACTCGAAATTACCTTGTATTTTCCCTGCCCCAGTTCTCAACCATTTTTCTAAGAACCTTTGGTCCTTTCATTAAGGAACATTAAAAGATCTAGGTGCTGGATGTGTTCATAGGTACTGGATGTCAGTAGATGGAATAAGGAAAGGTGTGTGTGTGTGTATACTAGCCCATGTGTACATATATGATGGAAATTATGTATCGCTCCATACAGATATTAAGCTAAACATGAGTTCATGTTCAACTCTAATTCAATACCATATGGTTCAGTCCAGGCTTCCTCCTTATTTTGCCTATGTGCCAACTCCTACTTCAACAGCTAGGAACCTAATTCCCACTACCAGCCATCCATTTGCAAATTTGTTCAATCCTAGTACCCATGTGCAGAAATTTCAGAATTGTTAACCAATACCCCCATGAGAAACCTTACTGACGACAGCGTTTATGTATAATTCCTTTTGTCTTTAGTCCTAGAGTTCCAGTTGAAACTCGATTTCTTGACATTATTCAGGCCAACACCTTCCCACTCCCCTTGGAAGAGGTCACACCATACATTTGTAATACAATTAGATTCTTTAATTTGAGTTCTATCCTGGGATTTTCCAATCTGCTGATTGGTTTTTTAATTTGCATACATTAAGGTTTACTTTGTATGCTGTACTGTTCTATGGGTTTTGATAAATGCATTAACGCCATATATCCATCACTATAGTACCATATGCATTAGTTCCACCATCCTAAAATATATTTTCTATGCTTCCCCAAACACTCCTCCTCCCTCCTCAAACTCCTGGAAACCATCCATCTATTTTTTGTTTTGTATAGAAGACCTTTATCAGCGGTGTAATTTGCAGTTATTTTACCCCAGACTATACCATGTCTTCTCAGTGACTAAGCAGTATCTTTCACAGAGAAAAAGGTTTTAATTTTCATAAAGTACAATTAATTCTTTCTTTTCATAGATTGTACATTTGGTGTTGTATTTGACATCTTACTGCCAAGTACAGGTCATGTAGTTTTTCATGTGTGTTTTCTTCTTGCAGGTTTATACTTTTATAGTTTATGTTTCAGTCTATGACCCAGTTTAAATTAAATTTTGTATTAGATATGCGGTATATGTGGATGCTCATCCTTTGGTATGTGAATACCCAAGCTTCAACATCATTTGTTGAAAGGACTATCCTTTCTCCATTGAATTACTTTTTCACCTTTGTTAAAAGTCAGCTTACTATATCCATGTGTGTTTATTTCTAGGTGTTCTATTCTTTCATTGATATATATGTCTATCCTTTTGTCAATACCACATTATCTTTATTATTGTAGTTTTATAGTAAATCTTGAAATTGTAAGTCCATATTAAGTCTAAAAGAGCATTGCATGCATTAGAAATGCAGAATTAACATGCTAAATCTAAACAACCTTGTTGTTTCAGATGGCTTATTGGAGAAGTATTAGCCAATGTCTTCACATGCATACTGATGATAACTATAGCTTGTAAGTCACTGTTCTCCCAATTGCTGCTCTGTTTTCTGTATTTCATTTGAATTTTGGTCTTTTAGAAAAGATTTTAAACATTTCATCTTTTCTGTACAGATACAGTCACATCACTGTTTCTCAGTTTCACCAGCTATTTCAAGACCACCGCCTGTGCCCAGTAAGTGTTACCTGTGTTATTGTCATTGTCTGAACAGAGATGCTATAATCTGATTTCTGAGAACAGTTTCTACTGAGTAATAAATAGCAATGACCACATCCAGGAAAGGTCCTGATCGTTCATCCTGAAGAATACTTTCGGTTACCCTAATAGTATTATCCTGCCTCCCAAAATAAATAGAACTAATTTTTAAGGCAGCAGGACATAGGAAATAATATGAAAAGTGGCTTTTTCAATTGTTTTAAAAGTGCACGTATAGACCTCCTCCTAAGAGATCTTTATTTTACAGTTTCCCAAATGGCTGGCCAGCTCCCCATGAGGTGATCTGAGTCATGAACTGGGATTGCTCTTCCCTCTCTTACTCACCTAATGATCCCCCGTGTGCTGAGTGCCATGGTTCAGCACATTTCAAAGGGTTTCTGGGGTCTGGGTGAGATGCACCTGCAAGATGCTCCAAGCAGTCCACCCAGTGCCATCCCATTGCCCGGTGGACAGTATCCATTGCCTTCTCCTCACCGTGGCTGTCTGAGACAGCTCCCACGGCCTAGAGATGGGGATCCGTGATTCAAATACGCTTATCAGCCTTTCCCCTTGATACTGTTTCCCTAGTCAGGAAATCCTGGTATTAATTGGGAAATCACAATGGGGTCAAGTGAAGATTTATTTTGTATACAACTCTAGGCAATATTGATTTATTGACACTTTGAGTGACACTTCCAATAACTTCCAGGCTGCTCAGGTTTCTGGAAGCAGTCACTGATGTAGTTAAGTTTGTTTTAAACTGAGAGTTAGAAAATTGGAGCTGGGTGTGGTGGCACACACTTGTAATCCCAGTACTTGGGAGGCTGAGACAGGAGGATCGCAGGTTCTCAGCCAGCCTCAGCTACTTAGTGAGGGCCTCCGCAACCTAGTGAGACCCTGTTTCAAAATAAAGAATAAAATAGAGATGGGGTGGTAGCTCAGAGGTAGAATGCCCCTGAATTCAATGCCCAGTTATGCAAAAAAAAAAAGGAAAAAGAAAATTGGGTCTGGGAATTACCCCCCAAAATCCTTGTTGTTTTTTTAACCCTTATAAACTAATGACATTTGTTTAAAATTCTTCTAAACCTACTTTCCTTCCTCTGGCTACAGGTTTCTTTCTAGATCTATGTAGAAGCTATAGATGTGCCTTATATGCTATTAATTATAGGTTTGCAGGGGTGCTATGCTGAGATGACCACCAGTCGGGACTGGACTAACAGAAGTGACTAATCAAAAGATTGTTGTCAAACTGGGCATGGGGGTGCACACCTGTAATCCCAGTACTTGGGAGGTTGAGACAGGAGGATCACAGGTTTGAGGCTAGTCTCAGCAACTTAGGGAAACCCTTAGAAACTTAGCAAGATTCTGTTTCAAAATAAAAAATAAAAGAGGTTTAGTTCAGAGGTAGAACTCCACTGGGTTCATTCCCCAGTACCACACACACACACACACACACACACACACACACACACACACACTGAGAGAGAGAGAGAAGAGAAGAGAAGAGAAGAGAAGAGAAGAGAAGAGAAGAAAAAGATTGTTGTCCAAAGACAACATAGATCTAGAAAGAAACCTGTAGCCAGAGGAAGGAAAGTAGGTTTAGAAGAATTTTAAACAAATGTCATTAGTTTATAAGGGTTAAAAAAACAACAAGGATTTTGGGGGGTAATTCCCAGACCCAATTTTAAAACCCAACTTTCAAAAGTGAAAATATTGTTACGATTTGTCAGATAGTGAGAATTATATAAACCCCTTCTCTCTGGGTCTTTAGATGAGTATGTACAATTAATTGGAAAGACAAGCTATTGTCTTGTAGGGCTGCTGTAGGTGAGGGCAGAGTTTCTCAAAATGTGGATGGAGCCTTTCTTCTCTAGAATCAGTAGAGAAGTTTGAGTAAAGGGCAGATTTCTAGATCCCAATTCCAGAACACGTGAACCAACATTTCTGAGGGATCTTCATTTTTAACAATCTCTCTAAGTAATTCTTTGAACATTAACTATGAGAATCTTGGAAAGATGATTTCTAAAACCTTTGCCCTTTGATTTCTAAAGTGGCAGTACTTAACAAACCACATTTTTATTGAGAACTATGATATGTTCTGTTTTGACTGGGTGCCCAGTTTAGCTCAACAGACATTCATGAAGTTTCTACCTGGGGCACCATGGTTGCAAAACCAAGGCATGTGGCTAGTCTCAAGATTTCAGAGTCTAATGAGAGCAACATACATGTAAAGGGCAAGGTGAGGTTGCATTTGAATATGGTAAGTGTAAGTATAGCACTGGCACGCAGGCCAAGGAACAGCAGGATGGTGGTTTCCCCAGATGAGGTGGATGGGGAGTGTGGGCAGGGAAGGCTTCCTGGAAGAGGCCACATCTGACCTCTAACAGTTACTATCAGTTGTTGATTTATCAGCACCTCCTACTACTCTGAGGTTCTTGTTTGTTCTCTACTGAAAGCAATTATATCAAGACTACATTTCAATCCTAAATAAGCATTCTTATTGACAGCCTCATTTATGGAATAAGATTTCTTCTTTGATTATTTATGTACATAATTTAACTTTTTCTCTTGTTCCCTCCCCATCTTTTCCTGTTTCCTACCCACCCGGCCTCATAGACACACACTCTTGCATTTAAGATTTATGGACAAGGACTGTTGACTTCGTTTTTGTTTCTACCCCAAGGCCTTGAAAATAGTAGGTACTCCATAAATATTCATCAAACGGAAGATATTTGCTACATCATTTCTTGAAGTACTTCCTTTATAGCCAAGAGCTCTGTGCCTATATATTAAAGATTTTGCAACTTTCTCCCTCTTATATAAACACAGCCAGAAGCTAATAAGCCAAATACAATTATTAATATCAAGAGTCAGGAATGACTCATAAGTCTCTTCTAGCAATCACTGATGAGAATCTAAGGAAGTGGAAGGCAAGCCCTGAGTTGGGTTCAGCAAACATTAATACAGCAGTCCTCCCACGCCTATCCTGCACCGGGCAGGTTTAGATTGGATTAGGTGCCTCTTCATTAGCACTTGATTCTTCTCAAGTCATATCCTTTTTCACACCATAATGCAATTCTTTTTTAACCACCTTCTTCCTTCAATTTCAAGTCTGCAGTTATGGGGGCTGTGTATCTTGTTGGCCATTAGCCTGAGTGTCCCCTGCACTCAAAGGTCATCACAGATATTCTATGTTGCCGATGATGCGTTAGCATCAAGGTGCACATTTGGCCCATTTATGAGCTTCTGGTAGCAAAATGGGTAACGTGAGACTTTTAGATGGAGGAAAGTATGTTTATATACATGGTGAGTGAATTAGTGATAATAATGACCTAGTTAATTAATTCATAATTAATAAACTTCAGGGAAGCTGGGAGTTGTGGCATATACCTGTAATGCCAGTACTTGGAAAACTAAGACAGGAGGGTCGCAGGTTCGAGGCCAGTCTCAGCAACTTAGTGGGACTCTCAGCAACCTGGTTGTTTCAAAGCCAAAAATAAGTAAATAAAGACTGGAGGTAGAATGCCCCTGGGTTCCATCCCCAGTAACACACACACACACACACACACACACACACACACACACACACACTCACACTCACACATACACGGGAAATCCAAATGTTATCCTATAGGTTGTAGTACTGGGGGTGATGATGTAGGTGGGAGGAGAATCTGAGACGGAAGGGTAGTTAACTAAGTACCAGGCTGGGCTTAAGGGTCAAAACTTTCCTGGTCTTTAGGAAGAAAGAGAGAACATCGAGAACTTTGGGGGCAAGAACAAGAACAGAACATCAAGTTGATGTTCCACTCTTCCAAGTTGTAATTACTCAAGCTAGTTTTGTGTGTGTGCACACGTGTGAGTGCACAGTGATTAGATATTGCATTTCTTGCTCATGTGGATAAATTATGCATTCCTTTTCTCCTTTCTCCAATCTAGGTTTGCCAAAATTTGACAAGCATTTAGGAATGCCTCTGATGAATGTCTTCAATCTGAGTATCTGAAAATTGTCCAACTTGCCGTCTACTTGGAATCAACTGTTTTATTGCAAAGGAGTAGGCAACTGCATAATTGAGGGAAAAAAAATTTTAATCTATGTGACTTAAAAAATCTTGGTTTCCCCTCATCATGGTAATATGCTCATGAAAATAATGAATTTGCCTTTCCTTTGCAAACAATGGTAGTGGAGAGGGAAAGGACTGGGGGATGTGACAGAAAACAGAATACCTGGAGTGGAAGTCCCCTGTTACTCCCTCAAGCAGTGGTTCTGAAACATTAACTTTCATCGGAGAATCCTGAGAGATGCTTCTACTAGCGTGATTCCTGGGTGTGCCAGCATCTACCTATGCCTGAGTGACCTGCTTTAACACAACAAGGAAAACCAGTTTACATAACCAACTCAAAAGTAAATAAACGCAGTTTGTACATACAATAGAAAGTTGTAAAAGTTCATGTTTCCCACACAAAGCATTTCTAGCCTCTAAATGGATTAGGGAAGTTTCTGTTGCCCACCAAGATTGCCTGGACCTCCAACAGGGGAATGTCATGGCGCCTTAGTCTGTCTGGGAAATGGCTGAGGGTGTGCGGAGTCACTGAAGCCCTGGCAGCGGGCACGAGACTGTCAGGAACTGTGTCTTCAGTACCCAAGATATTCCCAAAGAATTCTCCAGAGTCCGCTTCTTGGGAATTTGTAGCTTTGCTGAAGTTTATATCCGAATAGGATTGTGTATGTATATTTGATTCTAGTCTCATTTGTTTATTCATTTAGTAAGTATATGTTTAGTCCAACTGTGTGCCAAAAGCCAGGCTAGCCCCTTGGGATATGACAATGAAGAAGATGGACGAGGTTCTGCACTTATGAGACGTCACGGTTTACAAAGGCACCTTGCCCTCTGTGAAACAGGTAGAACAGTCATTTTTAGAACATTTTATTATAAAAGTACAAAAAATATAGAAAATAAGGTAAAAAGGCTATGATTTAATAAATTATTATAAGTGAAATTCGCTTTCAAGAATCAAACATGGAAAGAGGTAACATCTTGCTAGTTGTACCTTCCAGGTACCCCTCCCAACACGCACAGTCCTTATTTTGTGGTAATTACTTCTGTGCCTTGCCTTGTAGTTTTACTAACAGTGTACATCCTAAATACTACCATACAGCTCTTCCTGTGTTTGTTTGCTTAATACCTCCTAGGGGAGCTCTCAAATGCATAGATTCTTCTACCAATGTCCATCCCTCCCCAGCTTGAAGTTTGTTTCTTATGGAAACTAGATCATTTGCCCTGTTGTTTCCTCTGCTGGAATTTTGCTGATTGTGTTCCTGCAGTAAAGCTTAATGTTTCCCCCAGTCTTCCACATTTCCTGCCCATGCATAGTTGATTATAGAGGTTTAATCATTTTAGTTTTGAGGGTTTTTTTGGGGGGGGATGGCTACTTCAAGGGTAGTGTCAAAGTCTTCATCAAGACAGACACAGAGTATTTCTATGTTGTCACCAGCTATTTCTACTCAATGCCTAGACCTTCAACTCATGAAGGGTTGGAAAGTAATGAAATTCCAATTCAATCATATCTTCTCCATTTATTCATGGGGACATGTCTGGACAGAAAAGCATCTGCCATCTGATTTTGGTGGTTCAGTTGTTATAGGAAAAGGAAGAATAAATGTTTACCCCTTTTCCTTTATTTGCCAATTTTCAAAACAAAGAGTTCCATATCATCTTTCAAAGGTGGCTAGGATGCTTATTACATATATATATATATATATATATATATATATATATGTGTGTGTGTGTGTGTGTGTGTGTGTGTGTTTCATTGTATAGAACTATGTTTCATTATATAGATTTTTGCAGAAAGCATCTTTCAGCTTCCACACTCTACATACTTTGTTCCTTGCAAAGATTCCAAGAAAGGTTGGGAGAGTAAATTAAAGAACTCATAGAACATATCTCGTGTGTGTGCATGTGTATGTGTTCGTGTGTGTGTATGTTACTGGGGATTGAACCCGAGGACATTCTACCTCTGAGCTACACCCATAGCCCTATTTTCTTTTTCTTTCTCTTTCTTTCTCTTTCTTCCTTCCTTCCTTCCTTCCTTCCTTCCTTCCTT